>BQNB010000610.1:0-164696 GCA_026074375.1 Tanacetum coccineum | reverse complement strand
ATTTCTTGAATTAAAACTTGTTCTCTGAGAGGATTCTTCTAAACACTTCACCTTCTTGGTCTTTCAACCTGTATGAATATCTTCCTAAGAAGTTCTCTAACATCTCATTATCTTGATCCACCAAGAGCTTTGCAACCAGCATCAATGTAAGAGTTCCCCTTGATAATGGATACTCCTTCTCTACCAGCATGTAGATGTCTATTCCCTTCTTTATAGACACATGATGCACTCTACATGAATTATATAGCCTCCAAGTTAAATCATGAATATGCTTTTGAAGCTTCCATAACTCATCATCAGTATCTGGTTCAAACAATCTCTTCAACTCAACCCATATCTCTCTTTCTTTGTCATCTGTTGGTTCTGTTGAATTGAACTTCTCTTTAACCAGACTCCACAGCATCACTAAGTCATCCCTGTCAAAGGCTTTCAGCATATCATCAAATAATTTATGTATCTCAGTATGATTTTCAACTCTGATGATCTTTTAGTACTTCCTAGTGCATTCAGTGTAAATTTCCCAGTTAATTATTGGATACTTAGTTTGTAAAGCTTCAACATTCATCCCTTGCTATGGAACTATTATCATCATTTGTTGTAGCTCTTCTTGTGATAGTTCTTCTTCTTTATCTTTTGGTTCTTCAGCTGGTTCTGAGCTTTCACCAATCTTTTGTCTCTTTGAACTTTCTTGATCAAGTTTTTCTTCTGCATCTCTTTTTGAACTTCCAGCTGCTAACTCAGGAATTACCCTTTTAATTTCACTCTCTATTGGAATAAAAGTGTGTACTCTCCTCATTGTTGTTTTAAACAAATTCTTGATCTCATCAAAAGAATAGCCTCTCAACTGCTGAAGTGTATAACCTCCCATGTGCTTGATATAATTAGACATATAGATCCTCTGTCGAGCCTATGTGGGTGGCTTATTCCTCCTTTCTTCAGCTCTTTGTGTAGCAAAATACCTTTTTCTCTGATTGATAAGCTCTACAAGCATTCTTGCTTGTTCAGCTTCAGTGTACATTTCTCTTTCCTCTGCTTATAACCTCTGTGCTAACTCTTTACCGGCTTCAACTCTAGCTTGTATGTCTTCCCATTCTTCAACATTAAAAGAGCTAGCTGCTTCATGTACCCTGGCAATCCTTTGCCTATCTTCTTCCTCAAGTTTAGCTTGTAGTCTAACAACTGCTTCATAACTAAGTCTTTCTTGTTCTTGCTGCAGCTTTGTCTTGGTCTGTGCAGTTTTAGATTCAGATTCATCCATTTTAGCTTTACCTTTGTCTTTGGCAGTACTAACAAAAACACTAGCAGTAGTAACAGCTGCACCAGCAGTAGAAACTGGCTTAGCAGTAATAACATCCTTCTCAGTAGTACTAACATCCTTAGCAGCATCAAGAACAAAATCAAATTCCATATCATGCTCATGCCTCCCCTGAATCTCTGCATCATGTTGTACCAATGAAATGGCAGGATCTTGATCAATTTCAGCTATCTTCCTCTCTTGTTTAGAAGGATCCTCCAAATCATCTTCATCATCAGAAACAATAATTCTGGCCCTTCTTCTAGCTTGGTTGGACTTAACTTTGTTCTCCAACTTCTTTACCTTCTTGATAAGCTTAGTATAAGTAGCACCATATGGAAGCTTGGTATGTTTCAAGTCTGTCTCCAAGCTCTCCACCTTATTTGATAATGTTGTATAGAAAACCATCAATTCTTATAGTGTCATACTGCCCTCATCACTTCCAAGTGTGTTAACTCTTGGGAGAAGTGAATCATGGGGCATGGTAGGGGTCTTATCAATGTTACCACTGCCCTGTCCTGCTTCTAAGCCAGTGGCAGTAGTGGTAGCCCCTCCATATCTGACATCCACACATGTGGAAGCAGCCTCATCAGCTACATGGGACTAAGCAGGAGATCTAGGCCGAGGAACTACAGATTCTTGTCTGGTTGTTCTCCTAGATGTTAGTGAAATTGGTGGTTGTGAGGTTGATGGAGCACTGGTGGGTGTGTGATGGGACTCAACTAGGTGTGTTGATCCTTCACCCTGAACAACTGGGCCCTAAACAATCATTGCAGGAAACAATGGAATGTTTTCCCCAATATAACCCTTAGAAGCCCTCTTCATATTGCTAAAAAGTTTGTGAGTGTGGCTAGGAGCAATATAAAGTCTTGTGTGAGGTTGAAACAGTCTTTTGTGCTTGTTCAAAAACACTTGAATAAATCTTAGATACATTAAAAATTTGTGTTTACTATCCAAGTTTTTCACCATACCATCAAAAATCAGTTTAGAAAAATTAAATTTCTTATTAGTGGCCAAGCAAATAATAGCAGTTGCTATATTGCTACTGAATTGTTCCCAAGAGGTTTTCTTAGGACTTAGACAATGTAGGATGGTATGGATGAGAAATCTCCATTGAGGGGAAAAGTGTCCTTTTTGAAAGGTCAATTTGTCAGAAGTTGACACATACCCCATTAAAGAAAGTTGTTCAAAGATTTCAGTAGTTGGCAAAGAACTAATACCATCAGCATCTGCTAATTGGAGATGCCTCCTAACAGATGCCTCAGTAACAGTCTTAACTGTGCCATCTATTGTAGCAGTTAATTCTATTTCTCCATTATCAAGTGTTCTGGCAGTAGCAGTTTGCCAAAACTGTTTGATGGGAGAAACATAGATAGTGGGATTTTCAGTAAGAGCATACCTTATGTGACTTACATTAAGAAAATCCACTATTTGGTGAAATCCTCACTTCCCTCCGGTTTCTTTAAGTAGGCGACCATGTTGTGTGTGTCACAGAATTCCAAATTCGCTATTACTGATTGAGAAAAGTTCGATTAGGGTTCTAGGTTATGTTCGTTTATGAGAGTATGTGTGTTTGGCAAAGTCAATTGGGATTATATAGATAGCACTTAAGGTTTTGATTATACCGACTGAATAAAATTGGTTCTTTATCTTTGAAGAAATTTTATGATTTAAAGAAAGATTATGAGTTATCCAAATTAAGGAAACCTATAAGCGAAGTAATTGGCGAAAATATCTCAACGGCTATATTTAATTAAGAAAAATCTAGTATTCCCTAAACAGTACTAACGGTAGCCTAGCAGTACTAACTTTACCCAGAAGTATTAACCCAAATTTTCTTTCAAAACAATACTGCACTCATACTTTTGAAGGGATTAAGTGTAAAGGAAGACACTTAATCATTTCGGTTGTATTTAACCTCTGGTAGTGTAAGAACTAATGATTTCAGTATAAATAATGCCTGTGTTCAGATAGACTCATTAAAAGAGCCTTCTTGACAGGGTTTCTAGCTGAGTGGCAGGTGTTACCTCTAACATAAATGTATTAGATTCACGTTTGCTCGTTGTTCTCTAAACTAGATGTCGGTAGACTAACACACTATGCAAATGAAAGAATGGTAAAGAGTGAGTTAGATCAGTTACTATCTAACTAACTAAAAGCCATCAGTTCGTGTATAGTATAGCCTATGCCCAGATGCTTCATTAGGCTCACTGGCTGACATAGGTTGATTTCAAGAAAAAGATTTTAAAGGACTTCACAACTCAGGTGTAAACTTAGCATTAACCCTTGGCAAGTTATCCCTAAATCCTCTCTATCATTAATCAGCAGATTTTCCTCTAACAAACTCCACAATTAGTATCACCAAATCCAACCATACTGCTTTGCTTATCCTGCGAGTGTTAGTCCAAAACCAAGAAAGCACAATCCAAAGCATTTTCCTCTTAATAGTATTAATTATTACTAACAGTTTTAACTAGCAGTCTTAAGTATAACTAACAGTACTAGTTATACTTAGCAGTAATAATTGATACAACTAACAGTACTAATCCTTTACAAAACATTACAAAGACACAAAGAGATTAAAACTTTAAGGATTTAGCATTCTAATACTTGCAACCAAGTATTGAAACCTTCCAACATCAAGGGCTTTTGTAAGTAAGTCTGCAAAATTGTTATATGTGTGTATTTTAACCACTTGAATTAACTTTTTATCTCTATGTGTTTTGTTTTAGAGTGTAAAATAGGATTCTTAATAATACATATAGTACTGTTATTGTCAGTATTAATCATGGTGTGCATAAAATTATACCCATAATCCAGCATTTGATTCTGAATCCAGAGTACTAGTCCATAGCAACTAGCAGCAGCCATATATTCAGCTTCAGTAGAGGAAGTGGCAACCACAGTTTGCTTCTTGCACTGCCATGATATTAATCTGTACCCTAGGAACTGATAACCTCCTTTGCTCCAGCATAGTCACTATCAGAATATGCTACCAAATCAAAGAAAGAATCTCTAGGATACCAAAGGCCTAATTTAGGTTGACCTCTTTTTAGGTATCTAAAACTCCAGTCAACAGCAGGAAATGTGAACCTTAATGTGTGGACTTGAAAGATACATCAAAGAACCCAATCATTGACCTGTAGAGATCAACATTAACATCATCACCATCTGAGTCCTTGAGCAAAGGATTTTCTATATCCATTGGGGGTCTAGCTGTCCTGACATCTGTAAAACTAAACTTCCTCAATATGTCAGCTACATACTTATCCTGACTGATAAATATCCCATCTTCTTTCTGCTTCACTTGCAACCCTAAGAAGAAAGAGACGTTCACCATAGACACTCATCTAAAACATGTCATGCCTACATTTCACCCCTCAAATACCTCGATTCCTTCTTTTTAGAGCCAAAGAATAATGATCCTCAAACATAGACCTGTACCAGATATAAAAAACATAACCCCTTTTGCTTCTTGATAAACAAGGTCTGATCTATCTTTCCTCTGTGAAACCCATTGTCCAATAACAACTGGTGCCCCGGGTTTTCAAACCATTTCTCTTAGGAGCTTTATGCAAACCAAAAAGTGATTTATACACCTTATAGACATTGTCTTGGATTAGTCAGGATTTCTTCAAGAAACCCTATAGGTTACACACATTATCCCTCCTCTTCACTCCCTCCATAAAGGAAGCACTCTTCACACTCCATCATAAACATCAAAATCCCATACAAGGAAGCATATGCTAAGAACAGTCTTATTGCCTCAATTCTTGCTACAGGAGCAAAAACTTCATCATAGTCTATGCCTTCTTCTTGAGTATGTCCCTCTGCAACCAGCCTTGCTTTGTTCCGAATCACTATGCCTCTTTCATCTTTCTTGTTTCTAAAAACCCATTTTGTACCAATAGCCCTCTTACCCTTAGGCAAATCCACTAGTACCCAAACCTTTTGTAGCTTAAACTGTAGAAGCTCTTCCTGTATTGCTTCTACCCAAGCTGAATCACTTAGAGCTTTGACAATCCTTTTGGGTTCTTTCTGGGATAGGAAGCAAGCAAACAGACAAGTATAAAGGTCTTAAGAGTATTTCCCTTCATAAACACCCCTAATAAACCCTTGTTCATGTGTAGTCATTGTTCCATACTCCTTTCTGTACACCAGAACTGTATACATCGCCAATCACAATAACACGTAAATGAATACTTTATGGATTCAAGTATTAGGAGTAGAAGTGAACTAGATATTGGTAGTAATGTGCCATATCCACTTCTGTTTCATCACCAAAGAAATCAGCATGTGTGGCTTCAAGTGTAGCATTATCTCCCAAAGAAAACATGTTCAGGTTCAGTATTAATACTGTAGTCCAAGCAGTATAACAATCTTGTATACTATTATCAATCCTCTCTTGATTATCAATTCCACTTTCTTTACATACACCTTCATCATCCTTCTTTTCAGCATCACTAGGAGGTTGTGGTTCATCATTACTAGCAATCTTTTTTGAAAAGAATCAAATAGTGAACCATCTTTCCACAGTGGCATCAAAATGTAGTCTTGGCTAGATCATGTCTCCTTGCTAGAATGACCTGCACCAATACTTTCTTCTGTACCTACAAAATCATTAGAGTTTGTACCTGCAACAACTGGCACATAATTCATTGATTTTGTTAGAACATCAATATCAAACAGCCACTTTGGTCCATCACCTGCAATAATAGGCTTATCCTCCAAGAACCTAATATGCAAGTTTTCTTCTACTTTCCTAGTTCTAATGTTGTATACCCTAAAAGCCTTACTATTCATTGAGTATCCAACAAAGAATCCTTCATCTGACTTTCCATCAAACTTGCCTAAATAATCTAAGGTATTAAGAATGGTAACATGACACCCAAATGGTCTCATGTGAAGCTAGAGCAGTGTTTTTCTAACCTCTAAACATTTCAAAGGGGTTGGTTATAAGGCTTAACTACTAATACCCTCACCTGCACATAGCAAGCAGTATTAACTGCTTCAGCCCGAAATGTAGTAGATAACTTAGAGTCAGCTAACATGGTTCTGGCAGCCTCAACTAGTGTCCTATTTCTCCTTTCAGCAGCATCATTTTGTTGAGGAGTTCTAGCTACACTAAATTCCTTCTTAATGCCTTTCTTTTCACAAAACTTACTCATGACTCTATTTTTAAACTATGTTCCATTGTCACATCTGATTATCTTTACTTTATTATCAACTAGAGCTTCTACCTCATTTATAAAGCTCTTAAGAATGCCACTAGTTTCAGCCTTAGTTGCTAGAAAGAAAACCCAAGTAAATCTGATATAATCATCAGTGACAACTAGACAATATTATCTTATTCATTAAGTCTGCTTTACAAAGTTAGACCAAACAAAATCCCTATCAACATGAATAAAGGCGAGAATAGAGTTCTTGATCTTGAGACTTACAAGAGCTTTGTGTTGCTTATTCTCTTAAGGCAAAACACAATTTGGTCATTTTTAAAATGGTTTTGTATGTAAACCTCTCACAAGATTTTCCTTAACAAGTTTATTAATAGTTTTAAAATTTACATGACCTAGCCTCCTATGCCAAAGCATTGATTCATCAAGTGTGGCCTTTGCAACAAGACAAGTTAAAACTCTCTTTTAGGAACATTAGTCTTCATATCTACACTGTACATAATGTTCTTCTAAGGAACTTTAAGTAAAACCTGACTCTCATCAGCTAAATTAAAGTTAGGAGACAGAACAAAACATCTAGTGTCAGTAAAAAGAACACTGTTCTTTTTGTCATACATCTGTGAAACACTAAAAAGGTTAAACTGTAACTCCTTGACAAAATACAACGAACCTCAAAATCAAGCTTACCAGTTTTAAGAGTTCCTTTACTAGTAATTTTCCCTCCTTTGGCTCCTCCCCCAAAGGTAACATATCCTCCATCAAATTTCTTGAAGTCTGAGAGATAGGAAATGTTCCCTGTCATGTGCCTTGAGCATCCACTGTCAACATATCCTTGATCTTCTTGTTGTGGATGACCCTGCACATAAAAATAAGGAAATTAGTTTCCTTTGGGGACCCAAGCCATCACTGACTTGGATCTGCCTCATGCATCAACATAATTATGCCTCCTTCAAAAATAATTTATGCACTATTAAGTTTGGTAGATCTCCAAACGCAACATGCTGAGGCCTTAATAGGATTAACCTGATTTGCCTTAACAGCATCAACTACTGCTGAATTTGGCCTAGCAGTATTAACCGCTTTTGGCCTAGCATTATAAAATTTTCCCTTAGCAGTATTAACTTTTTGGCTAAAATTTTTGTTAGTTAATGTTGTTCTTATTTGATAGTGCCTCTTTACAGTTGATTGTGCTGATTTAAAAAACGTGACATTGGTCTAGCACTATAAACTGTAGTTTTAGGATGAGCAGTATTAACAGGCCTAGCAGCATTAAGTGGTCTTAAGCCAGTTTTCATTAAAACTGCTTTCGGAACCATGTTCCTGTGAGCATTAGGGTGAGCCTTTTTTAGCATAATAATTGTAATCCACCCTTGTATAATTATTTCCAGATACCATCCTTTCCATGTGATGGTAATTGCAGTCAGCCTGCACATGGTCAAACCTTCCACAAACAAAACAAGCTTTATTGTACATCACAAAGTTACTTCCTAGCTGTTGGGACTTCTGATTATTCAAGTTTCCTTGATTTCCCCTAGGTCTTTGAACCTGTACATTTCAGCAATACATTACTGGTTTCCTAACTAGGTTTTTTCCTTGTTTATAGTCTAACAAATTCTATCTTACAACGTTAGGAAAAACAGTTTTTCATCTCCAACTTATCATCTGACACCCACCTTCTCAATCAATGGGAGCATCAAGGAATTCCCTAACTCATTAGAAAAATCTTCAGCTAACGTCTTACTAGTTCTTAGGTCCATATCCTTCAAACTTAGGCTGTTGGAACTCCTCTGGACCAGAGTAGAACAAATTAAGATTTGGGGGTGAAAATAATCCTGTATGGGGAGGTAGAACAACATTATAGCTTACAAATCCCACACCATTTCTACTTTTATCAGTTATCTGACTCCCTATTAATTTGTCTAGACTCTTAGAAGCATTATCAAAATTTCAATTTTAAGTTGATTGCTTTATTTTTCTTGCTTAAGCTTTTCTAACTCACTTTTAAGCATACTAATTTCTGAGTCTTTATATGAGATATCTCTTTTTAGAACAGCAAGTTGCTCACAAAAAATAACCTCATTCTTTTTGTAAAAGACAAGTTGCTCTTCTACAGATGCTAACCCTCTTTTATAAGTAGCTAAATTGAACTTAGATTTGTTAAACTCTATTCTTAAATCATCAAGTTGAGTTTTAAGAGTTTTAAAGCTTTTTAGACAGGTTTTTGAACAAGTTTTGTCATTATGTACCTTGGAGTCTGAAAAAGCCATAAGAGCCATGTTTGTAGGGACTTCAACATCTGCCATATAGCTCCAGTCAAAACCAGCTCCATCAATAGCCACCATGGCTTTGGAAGAAGTTTTATCCACATTTACAGTCCTTCTAGAGCTGTCTTGATTCCTGTTCCTACTATCTTGGTTCCTAGGTCCCCTGCATTCCCTTGCAAAGTGTCCTATCTTGTGGCAGTTGAAACACTCCACCTTGGACTTGTCATATCCAGCTGTGTCACCCCCATTGATAGTGATCTTTCGACCAGTTTTCTGGAAAACCTTCTTGTCCTCATGCTCAGCAATGCTAACTGCCACTTTAAATCCATCTCTTCTAAGTCATCTTCATGGATTTGTTCAAGGTCCTCATGTACAAGTTGAGACCCGTTTGGTTGACTGGCCAAAAATGCATACAGTGGCATCACTTAAGTTAGTAGTACTAACTTGAGTACTAGCAGTACTAACTTGAGTGCTAGCAGGGCTAACTTGAGTGTTAGCAGTACTAACTCCATAAGCAGTATTAACTTCATTAGTACTGCTAGGGGATGACACAAAAACCATATTTTGAGAGCTTGAGCTTAAGCTTGCAGTTCTTTTAACCTCTTGTTTAACAATCTTGAAATTGTTGTAGAGATCAACAAAGCTCATAGTGTCTAGATGGGGTTTAAACCTCCATACCACAACATGAGTATTCCACTCAGAAGGCAGACTTCTCAAAAATTTTAAATTGAGATATTCTTGTGAAATATTTTCACCTAAGATAGCCAGCTGACTTATAATCTTCTGAAGCCTGTTAAAAATAGAGTCAAGAGACTCTGTGCTTGGAGCACTAAAGTTCTCATACATTTGCTTTTGAAGAGTCTTTTGAGTCTTCTTTGTGGCTTCATTACCACCAAATCTTGTTTGTATAGCAGCAAACAAAGTCTTAGCATCCTTGTACTGATTAAATGTCATTAGATGTTTATTAGGAAGTGCCATCAATAACATACTTCTTGCCTTCACATCATTCTTCTTTTGAACCTTTTCTTTAGTAGTTATAGGACTTGGTATTAGTGAAGTTGAGATACCATCGGCATTTGTTGTTGTTTGAGTTGCTGGTTTGAATGAGTTTTCATTCTCTACGACATCCCATAGAGCATAGTCTTGTACTTGAAAGTATTGCTCAATCCTTAGCCTCCACATATCATATTCACCATGTTTGAGAATGGGAAACTTTGCAGCAGTAGTGGTTTGAGCAGTTTCTAGATCCATCTCTTCCTGGTGAGTAAAGGGTTCTTCTTGTTAATTTCTTCTAGATCAAAGTTTCAAAACACAAGTTCTGATACCACTTGTTGATCCCAACTTAAGATCGATTCCTTAGCTTGTAAAGGTTAAGTTATTTTGGATAGATCCAAAACAACTATGATAGAAACTTTGTGAATACTAAAGAGTATGCGGAATCTACTCTTTAATACTTAGAAGAATATTAATAATACAGTAAACTGTATGAACAATGATATTACTGAAAAGCTCCAATATTATTATTATCAATAATACAAGTACTCTGTGTAGTACTAAGGTTTACAACTATGAAGCTATATATCAAAACATATATCAAACACCATAACCTAGGATCTCCTTTTATACACTAAGGAGCCTTTTACAAGATAACTACAAATCTTCTATAATTCTAATCTTATACGTATCTTTCTAACTCTATAAGATATACACTGAATAAGTCAATACAAATCACTTGACACGTCTTTATCACTTAAGCAGACTTAATCTTCATCCAGTAGTCTTAAGTCCTTCAGCAGTTGTAAGTTAGTACTGGCAGTACTAACTTGCTCTAGCAGTTGTAACTGGTTAGTACTGACAGTTGTAACTTGAGTAGTACTAACTCTTGGCTTGACAGTTCTAAATATGAATACTTTTAATTCCCAACAAAGCTATCCAAGTAGTCATATCTCCTCATCATTAAATTTACTCTTAGTTACTTACTTGTTATTTTATTTGCAACACTTATTGTTATTCGTTTTAAGTCCTTTGATTATAGAAACAAAAGCAAGTCCCTGTGGATTGACCTGGTTTTACCTAAAATATTATACTATATACGTGGGTTATACTTTACCCGTGTGTTAGTTTAAAATTCGGTGAAACTAGTATTATAAATTTAAATCTTTTGCAACACATCAGTTTCCCACCAATTTACTTTTATAGATAATTAGATTAGAATTAGGAGTAGTTAGTAGTTTAATCAAACATTCTTCAAAACCTGAGAGTTACTTGCTTTCTAAAAAACATAAAAATACAAAAATACTCTTCCCTCAACCTTTAGATCTTAGTAGCGTACAATTCGAATCTACCACACTATTCCCCTAGAGAACTATCAATCCCCCGAGTCTTGCCTATACTATACTACAACGATTAGGTACACTGCCTAGGAGGATTGTAAAACTTCTTTTGAAGGTTTACAAACCGACAAATCAAGTTTTTGGCGCCGCTGCCAGGAATAGTATAGGTTTCAGATTCTATTTAGCTTAGGTATGCTCATGAGATTCCAATCACGTGTGATTTTTTAAGGTTAGCTTTCTTGTAGTGTATCTTTTCTTCGTTCCCTTTGTTTTGCAACTTTTGTTTTCGTTCACCATCATGGAAGACGAAAATCAACCCTGTACTTTAGGAGATTATTTTCGACCAAGCCACGAGGGCCATCGAAACACCATTGAACTCCCTGAAGGAGACAATGCGGTGCCTTTGCGATCCGACACGATCCGATTGGTGCAAAACGAATGTGTATTCCACGGACTCCGGTCCGAAGATCTAAAACAACACCTTAAGGATTTTCTAAAACTTGTGGACTCACTTGACCTTAATGGTGTAAACAAGGAAAGGGCGCGACTGCGTTTATTTCAATTTTCCCTACACGATCAAGCTAGCAATTGGCTTGAACGTTTACCATCCATCTCTACTTGGGAGGATCTCACTACCCGTTTCCTTGCTCAGTTTTTCCTACCGAGAAGAACTAACAAACTTAGAAATGACATCTTGATGTTCCAACAACATCATGGTGAATCTCTTTCTGAAGCATGGACTCATTTTAAGGACTTACTTAAAAAAGTCCTCATCATGGCATCGATCTTTGGCTCCAAGTCCAAATCTTTTATGACCATGTAAATCAAGCCACGAGGCATGCCATTGCTCATTTAGTCAGTGGCAAGCTACGTGACAAAAGTGCCGAGGCATCTTGGGAACTAATAGAGGACCTCGCCCTCTATGACAACGAAAGTTATAATGACCCAAGAGATTTTGCTAAACCGGTCTAGGCAATCTCTTTGCCTCAAGATGTCCCGAGTACATCCGACTGTCATCTCGTTGAGCTAGAAAATCAAGTACAATGCTTGATGGAAGCTCACCTTGCTCCTAAACCATCCGTTCAAGTGAACAAAATCGCTTCTTCATGTAAAATTTGTGGTGGTCCCCACGACACTCAATATTGCATGGAAAACTCGAGCAAGCTTTTGTTGATTATGCATCCTCACGTACCAATGAAGTAGGAGGTAAGTGGTTCACTTTCAAACTCGAGCAAAATAACCTTGGTGACACATATAATCCATCATGGAAAAGTCACCCAAACCATAGGTAGAGGCAACCTTAAAACTCTCAAAACAATTTTTCAAACTCACCTAATCTTTTTTAACCAAATGGTTCATTCCTGAACTATACCTTCAACAACAATCCTCAAAAATTTAATAATCAATCAAATCTTGAAGGATTGATGTCTAACTTTATGGCATCTCAAGATGCTCGGTTATCCAAGTTTGAAGCCAATTTCAAACAACAACAAAGTGAGTTGACCAATCAAATTAACGCTTTCTTAAAGGCTATCAATAACTGGATGACGGAAGCACTTCCAAATGACATGGTTAAGAACCCGAAATCAAATTTTAATTCCACCTCTTTAGTTTCGTCTGCTCGTTCTTACCTAATAGAAGATCCCTAAAGATCTTCCAGTCTATTAAATTCGGTAAATGCTATCAAAACGTGTTTCAAATCAACAAATACTTTTCAAAAAGACCAACCACAAATTAAAATTTAACGATCAACGAAATTGAAACACCAAAATCAAAAAAACCCAAAAAAGCTTTAGAAGATGAACTCAAGGATTTGCATCTTAATCTACCGGTTCTTGAAGTTCTTGCTCATGCTCTCATGTACAACGCCATTTTGGATAAATATGCCGAGAGTCTTGAGTTAGGCAAAATGGGTCTGCACTCATTCAAAGCGAAATGCCAAAGAAAATGAAGGATCCTAGATTATTCATCTTACCTTGTAGACTAGGAGACTCCAAGCCTTTTGATTCCTTAGCCAATTTAGGGTCATACGTGAATTTAATCCCATTATATCTCTTCATAACGCTAAAAATTAGATAATTAAAAGAGATCGAGAATGTCCTAGGATTAACGGATGGAACTAAGTCGTATCCTGTAGGAATCGTAAGAAACGTAGAGGTATATGTAGGGAAGTTCAAATTTGTAGAGGAATTTTACGTCATAAATATGGAAAAAGACCCTACGTGCCATTTACTTGTTTGAAGAGGATTTTTAACGACCGCTAGTGTCGTAATAGATTGTAAGAAATCTAAGATAGCGGTAGGAGAAGGAATTACTAGGTCGATATTTGGATTTAAAGAGATCGGCCTAGGTCATGAGGATACCCCATATTGGACTACCATAGCAAGACGAAAGTCTTATGAACCGAGACCTAGCATAAACATTGGTGCCCAACCCCCTTATTATTTGGAGAAAGACTTTATGGATAACCATGTGCCTGAGGAATGAGAAATAGCTAGGGACATCAAACTTAATCCCTTTAGGGATGTCCTAGTGTTTAGGAAAATGGTGGAATTCATAGGAGCCATACCGATTAACTTTGAGGGATAAATGTGGGATTCGAAGGATATGATTGATAAGAAGATAGATTGGAATAAGCCACCAAAGGTAGGAGATGCTTGGCACATTACGATTGAAATGATTGATCCAGATGGAGAGAAAAATAATAGTCTTTCAATCAATTTCCATAACTAGGAAACTATCCGAGAAAGAGAAACCAAGCGATATCATCGACTTGGAGAATTTTTATGATGCCTAGAAAGTGACTCCGAGTCTAGCTACAAGCCTCGTTAATAAACAAAAGAGCTTATTGGGAGGCAACCTAATCTTTTAATTTTATGCATTTTAGGAGTGTCATGTGTTTTAATTTTCATTATTTGTTCTTATATGTTTGAATTATATGTGATCATACTTTGCTTTATTTTTAACCTCGTCTTAATTGCAATCAAAGGTATTTTGCATAAAATAAGTGTGGGGGAAATTTTTGGTTTTTAAGAACCATTTCAAACATGTAAAATAGATAATTTTAAGTTAATTCACATTTTATGTTTTCTTGTTTGTTTGTTTGAGTCATATGTTTGTACTAACCGTTTTCGTTGTTTATGAAGTAATTTTTCCAGGAAATAAGTAATAGGATAATTTTGCAAAATTTTTTCCAGAAAACGAAAACGCAAAACCTGTCAGACATTCTTGACGGCATCAGACTTGTAGCAATGAAAAAATCCGCGTTTTTTGAATTTTTGAAAAGGTATTTTTGTTTAATTTCTAGATTTTTTAATTTACCAGATTTTTTTGCAGAAAACCACGAATACATTAGTACTAACATTCTATCATTATTTCTTATTAGGTTTTATATTATTTACCGTCGATTTTATGCTGGGTATAGTTGTTTTTGTCTTTGATTTTCAGGTTATGATTAGGAGAGTCTGGAATTTCTTTGGATTTTCACTTGGACGATTCTTGGATGAAAATTTAGCCGGATCATATTGTTTCTTCTCTGATATTGAGAAAACCAGTAGAGTATTAGTTTCTCTCGCTTTTCAAGTATTTTCCCTTTATTCATTTTCAGGTACTTATAGAACAGTGGGGACAATGTTCGAAATAAGTATAGGAGGGTAATAAGAGCCTTAGAAACTATTCTTTCATTTACATTTGCTTTATCTTATAAAAGATGTGTAATATATCCAAACATAGTTTAGGACGGCAATTTTGACCTAAATTATAAATTTTTAAGGCATATGATGGTGAAATTGTAGTATTAGAAGTGTCTCATGGATATGAGTTATATGACTAGCACAATAACCCTAGCACTAAAAAATTCCACCTCCAAAATGTGAGGTTCGCCCCTAGATCTTTAGGAATAGAAGCATTCATCTTTAATGCTTATGAGAGTGTACCGGTAGTGTATTAGATTATAGAACTTGCTTTAGCGATGCATCCTGAGACTGCTAGTGAGATCGCATTCGTGTGATTAGGATTTACTAAATGATAAGAAACATTATGATAACCATTGTTTTTAGTATGCATTTGTTATAGTTATGATGATCTCATTGGTCATATATCTATCCTCACACCCTTGATTCGCACTTATTTTTAGTGCAAGATACCCCTAGTACACCCCTCTGAGCCTATCCTTTTCGCGGTTCTTGTAATTTTCTGATGGATTCTGAATTATTAATGAAGAGCATTATTTATACCCCACGTAAATGTTACACCCAAATCGCCTTAGCCTTCCTTGTATGTACTCATTGTTAGTACATTATTGTTATCACAACTGTTTAACCCTAGTTAATTGTTTGCTTGATTAAATGGTTGCTAAGTTGAGTCTATTGTTAGTGTACACAGTTTTAGGACTTGATAACATCAAATAGTTGATACTTTTTAATATCAAGATCCCTATCAAAATGCTTGTACTTATTGTTTAAATGCCTGGAAATGCTACTTAATCACTTTATATTTCGTTTAGAGGAAGAATACAAGCATTGGAGTAAGAGACGTGGGATTTGGACGTGCAACACAAGCAAATGAAGATGCACAAGGCTATTTATGGCGTAACCACCCCGCATGAGTTACGCTGTAACCAAAATTAAAGAAGGAATGAGTCATCACCATAGTTACAGCGTAACCATGACGTTACCATTACGCCATAACATACCACGTTGAAGAAGGATGACTCATCCTAGTCATAGTTACGGCGTAACATGGACATTATAGTTACGCCGTAATACAATTTAAGCCTGCATAATGGAAGCCCGCATCAGCATGGTTACGGCGTAACACATACTTAATGATTACGCCGTAACATAATCGAAACTTATAAATAGAGCCTTCATTCGACATCAACCCTTCTACTACAGTATCAAGCGGCGAACCAAGCTTCCATATGTCAAAGATTTCTACCAGTAGTCTAAGGGAGAAGTCACTTTACTTACTTTTTGTATTAATCATTCATAAACACACCTTGTAAGAATTATGATGTTTCAATCCAAGATCTCTTTCATTGATTCTTACTGTTTTGCTATGAGTGGCTAAGCACTTCCAGTGTTGGCCTAGTTATGAATCTATTGATGTTTGATTATTTCTCATTTATTTCTTGTTTGAATTAGATATCCTAATTGTCTGTCATTGATCCCTGAGTTTTGGTAGTATTGAGGGTAGTTTAGATCCTGCTTTTCTTCTTATTAGGCTGACATGTTGAACTTAGGATCAGCATGGTACTAGGGTAGGTTGGAATCTATCCCTAGTGTAGGAATTTACCTAATTATCGCCTTTATCACATTAAATACTTAAAAAACACAAGAACTCTTTAGAGATAGTTTATAATCTATCTAGGTTATAGATAAGTCTTTAGGATAGCTAGGGTTTAATCACTACAATTTGGATGCCCTACCTTCGTGACTTTCAGGGAATTAGGATCGCAGGAAGTATAGGACAGAACTCAAATGCCAATTCGTGTCTGTTGATATTAGAACCACTAATAAAACGATATCTAAACATTGCACTAGGAAACATATCATACCATTACTAATGAAATAACTAGGTTAGCACGCCTTTCTCCATCACTGTTCTCAATTCATTTACTTTTCGCATTTATTTTCTTGTTAAAATTTCAAATCAAATCAAAACCATTTTCAAACATGTGACACATTTCAAATTAAAACTAATACAACTTAGCTTTTGGGACGACCTCAGATTTACCAAGTCCTGCACTACATATGACCGGGTTCTCTGCCCGTTAGTGCGTGTAGATATCGGTAGACGAGTTTTATAAATTTAAAACTTGCAAATTTAATTAACAATTAATAACGCATCAAGTTTTTGGCGCCGCTGAAGAGGAGCTAAAAATTAGTTATAATTTGATTTCTTGTAATTATTTATTTTATTTTCGTAATAATTTTTGTTAAAACTTTCAGGAACCATGAAAACAGAAAAAGATATCAAGAGCATGACTAGTGCCGAATACATGGAGTATGAATCAAGGATGAAGAAACAATATGTTCATCCAACAAGGAATGAAGGCGCGGATTTCAGTAGTAAGAGTGTGGCTAAGGAGTATCCATATTAATATGATGATGCTAAGATTGATCTCGACTACGAATTGCCTCCTTTACTTCCTTATTTCAAACCTGTTCAGCCACGTGCTAAGTCTGGACATGAGTCTCTTTATGTAGATATAGGAGGAGACACTAATAGCATAGCAGAGTACAAATCTGAAGAGCGTAAACATGAATCAAATAAGAACACTAAGCAAACCGTCAATGAATGGTTCAAAACAAAAATCGAAAAGAATAGAAGGACACAACAAAAGATGAACCAGGAATGTGCGGAAACTAGGGCACGAATTTAGAAGGCCTGTTTTTAAAAATAGGAAACTTAAATCGATCTGCCGACTAAGAAATACCATGCAGAGGTTACTAAGGAAGTTCCCAAATCATCGATTGACGAGTGCAGGGCGATTTTTGCTAAAAAATGAGCACATGCTGATAGGACTAACGAGCTCCAGGGGTATCATTCGTTGCTGATGATGATGAACCAGACGGGGATATTCCATTAAGATTCTTGCCATGTCAACTACCACCGAAGGAATTGAACCCAGGGAGTTTCACTTTTCCTTGCACCGTTGGTAGTCTTAATTTATATGTTATGGCAGATTTAGGAGCTAGCGTTAATATAATGCCTAAGTCAATGTTTGAACATTTGAAACTAGCTAACCTTAAGGAAACCGACATGTTAGTCGAGATGGTTGATATGACAAAAAATCCTCGTTTGGAATAGTAGAAAACATCTTGGTAAAAATCAATAAGTTCCTATTCCCTTCTAATTTCGTAATTATTGACATGTTAGGGGATACTAGTGAACCAATGATTCCGGGTAAGCCATTTTTAGCAACAATACATGCGCAGATTGACGTTTTTAATAGATAAATTTCATTAGGAATCAGAGAAGATAGAGTGTTATTTGATATGGATGGAGGTGTATATCACTCTAAAATTCCTGTTGAAAAAGTTTATATGGCAAACTCTATTCAAGAAGAATAATCCTTTAATCCCCTCAAAATAGAAGATGATTTATTTTCTTATGAATCCCCTGCATGTTTATTATTTGAGCAATGCACTCGATCTTGTGATAATGAGAGCATAGACACCCTTGATTCAGTTGATAACATGCGGGAACTTAAAGTTAAACACGAGGATATGGTGCGAAGTCTGAACTTAGAAAGAATAATATCAAGATGGCATGTGTGTAAACCTTTTCGGGTGTTTTATGACAATGAATGTGGAAAGGATTGCGGAATGTGGCCTACATGTAATCCTGATTTAAGATTTTGTAGTGGATACAATGCTATTTATGGAAAAGGTAAAAATGGAATGCTCGAATAATAGATGTGCTTTCGGGATCATGAAAGGTAAAGTGTTGATGGAAATCGTATGATATTTACTGACTTCCTTATGGTGAGATATGGGAATAAGACCATTGATGATACAACTCTAGAAAGGTGATACTATGAGTGGGTTGCATAGAATAACGAGTTTAATGATAACGACATTTCACATAAAGCAACAATGTACAAGAACCCCTGCAAGTATCACCACGAGTACCATGCTCGTATTTCCCTCAGAAAGATAAAGGAATGCCTAAACCATGGGGGTCCTCATTCAATGAGGGATACACGAAAAACATGACACCAATAGATAACGTAAGCACCTCTCAAAAGTTAACTCCTAAGGAGACTATTAACCCATTTCATCAAGAGGATAAAATTTTGAACATAAAAACCTTCTTCCCTAAGTTCCTACAACCACAACCTAGCAAACCACGACCTAGGGATTATTCATACGAGGAATGGTTAGGGATGAAATTGGGACATACAAATGTAAGTAAGTCTGTTAGGAATGCAATACTTAACGAGTGGGTGATAAATAGTTTTGATATTAAGGCCAACTATGGAAGAACGCGTGACGACCAGACTCAAGAAGGTTTGATGAATACAAGAGGGCATTTGACAATGAAATTAAACAGTTGGCAAACGGAAATGATTTAAGGATAGGAAGGAAGGGGTACGCATGGATGATGTATGGGAAAAATGCAAAAAATTCCATGGTGGTACATTATAACCATGGCACGATGAGGGATTCGATGAGGCTTGTTGCAAAGACAGACTGTGAACCACCTTTTATGGACATTGAAACATTTGAAATCAAAAGGTATTCTTTCAAGGGAGGAAGGAGTTTCGTTTGTATAACCAAACAATTAGATGACGCCTTACTATTAGGAAGAGCGAACGGGTCTAGATTCATGGGAATGATTAAGAAGGAAATGGAAGAAGAAGGAGGTGTCCGAGGAGAGACGTAGCCTTGTCTTGAGTCTAACTTAAAGACTCGTTAATAAACAAAAGTGCTTGTCAGGAGACAACCCGTCTTTTTATCAATAGAATTCATTTAATTTTTTGCATTTAGTTGGGTTTGAATGTATCTTACTGAGTTTTGCAGGTTCTCACAGTAAGGAAATGGAATTCGAGGTCACTTTAACTCGTATTCATGTGGTAAAATGTTTCTATTTAGGCGTAACCACTTTAGTTATGCCGTAACGAGATGGTTACGTCGTAACTAGATATAACCAAAATTTTAAATTATTTTTCCACATGGTTAGGGCGTAACCCAACTTGTGGTTAGGCCGTAACTCCTTGCTGAAAACCTTAATTCTGTTCGAAACTTTCACAAAACCGTGTATAATTAAATGAACTTTGTGGGTACGCTTTCTGGAAACCCTCACGAGACTTCACTAGTCCACCTGGGCCACCAAGTGGTTTAAAAGGCTTGTTACATATGCTAAATGCAACCGTGATTCCTACAAAAATGAGTTAGGTTTATCTGTATAATTTTGTTTTGAACGTTTAATGCATGTAGTTTGTTTAGTGATTTCAAGGGATACGAGTTTGCTCAGGATACGCTGGTCAAGAGTTATTCTCTTGTCATTATCATTCAAAGTATAGAGCAACGCTCAGGGAAGTCTCTCGTTCTAATTCTACTCTTATTTTTGAATTTCATTTCCTTAAATGTACAATAGGGACATTGTACAAACCAAGTGGGGGGTGGGAGTATAATTACCACTTGACCTATATTTGCCTTCGATTTTCTAGTTTTCTTTTGAAAAATTGTGCCAATTTTAAAAATTTTGACATGTTTTTCTTACTAAACTAGAATAAATCTTTGTCGAGCGCACTATTACTCTTTATTTTAATTGGTGAGGTTAAGCCTAATGATTCCATTTTCATCTATTATACAAAACTCCACCAAAAATATGAGTGTGCCGGTAGTATTGTAGACTTTAGAACTTGGCATGTACATCATTTCGAGATTTTCGATACATAAATATATCGCAGAATATACCAGTTCAAGAAAGGCAACATTATATGAATTTCTAACCCCAAAACCATCTCAAATGTGTGTGTTATATGTGACTTGTTATCAGACTGAATTGTCGATCCAGTTGTTTAAACCCCTTATTGGCACTCAATTTAGTGCCATTTACCACAAGATCCACCTTGTTGAACCAATCCTTGTTTGAACCCTTTATGTTAATGTTTCGTTACACCATTTCACCTTAGCCAACCCTGTAGTCTATATTTCCTTTGTTTTGAAATTCTTGTCTACTTATGTCCATGGTTCGGCGAAATAAGAACGGAAATTTTGTGCGTTCGTGGAAGACCTATCACTCTTGATCTATGAAGTCCCGCCCTGTACATAACATCTTATAAGCTTATCTCAAGTAGGGATATGTAATTTGTTTTGAACAAGAAAAAAAGATAGTTAGTGTATATTTCTGAACCATATGCAATTTGGCTACGTGATATAAAACTAACTAGTATGGGATATTTTGTTACCTATAATCCATCTATATGTGAAACAAAGTTATGAGCCTAGTTTGTCCATTTCAAACAGACTGGACTTCATTAAACATCCAATACAAGCCCAATTATTGAAGATCATAAATTTCCCGCACTTAGAGTACTTGGAATGCTGGATGGATTGTACCTGTTTATGACAGACCTTAATTAACATAGACTATTTGGTATTTATGGGAAATATTCAATTGGGGAAATCTTCCTATAATTATTCTGAACAGATTATACTTTGATGCACAAGTAAAAGTGCAAGTTTGGAGGATATATTGATAACAACAAATCCCTAAATACTTTTTAGTATCAAAATGCTTGTAATTAATGTTTAAATGCCTAGAAATGCTACTTAATCACTTTATATTTTGTTTACAAGAAGAATACAAGCATTGGAGCAAGAGACGCGATATTTTAGACTGGAACACACACACAAATGAAAATCCTACAGATGACCTCTTTACGGCATAACCACCCCGCAGGAGTTAAGCCGTAACCAAAATTAAAAAAGGAATTAGTCATCACCATGTTTACTTCGTAACCATTACATTTACCCTTTCGCCTAACGATACCACGTAAGAAGGATGTACTTCATCCTATGTCTATGTTTTACTTGCGTAACATGGACGTTATAGTTACGTCGTAACACAATTTAAGACTGCATAATGGAAGCCCACATCAGCATGGTTATGACGTAACACATACTTAACGATTACGTCATAACAGAATTGAAACTTATAAATAGAGGCATCATTCGCTACATTCGACATCAACCCTTCCACCACAGTACCAAAGGGCGAACCAAGCTTCCATAGGTCGAAGATTTCCACCAGTAGTCCAAAGGAGAAGTCACTTTACTTACTTTTTGTATTAATCATTCATAAACACATCCTGTAAGAATTATGATGTTTCAATCCAAGATCTCTTTCATTGATTCTTACTGTTTTGCTATGAGTGGCTAAGCACTTCCAGTGTTGTCCTAGTTATGAATTACTAGTAATGAAATTGTACTCTGTTATACTTACTCTTTGTGAGATTAGATATCCTAATTGTCTGTTATTGATCCTTAGTTTTATGGCGTAGTAAAAGAGTGTGGTTTTAGATCCGTTTTGTCTTCAATATTAGGCCTTACGAAGTTGAACTTAGGATCAGCAAGGTACTAGGGTAGGTTAGAATATATCCCTAGTGTAGGAATTTACTCAATTACCGCCTTGATCACATTAAATACTTAAGTCCATAAAGGTTGAGAGAGTTTCGTACCATGCTCGTGGAGCTTGTTTAAGTCCATAAAGGGCTTTATCTAGTTTGCAAACATGGTTAGGGAATTCATTGCTCTCAAAACCTGGAGGTTGTTTTACATAAACTTCTTCTTTTAGTTTACCATTGAGAAATGCACTTTTGACATCCATTTAATAAACTATGAAGTTCATGTAAGTGGCAAAGGCAAGAAAGATTCTAATATCTTCAAGTATTGCAACTAGAGCAAAAGTCTCATCATAATCTATGCCTTCTTGCTGATTGTAGCCTTGAGCTACAAGCTTTGTCTTGTTTTTGATGACTATTCCAGTTTCATCCCTTTTATTCTTGAAAACCCATCTTGAGTCAATTATTGTTTTGTCATAGGGTGCAGGAACTAATGTCCAGACTTTGTTTCTAGCAAATTGGTTTAGTTCATCTTGCATAACATCAACCCATCCAGGATGCTTTAGTGATTCAAAGACTTTTTTAGGTTTTTCTTTAGAGAGAAAATCTACAAAGAGACATTCATAAGCTGAAGCAGCACTGAGTTGTTTGGCTATGGCTCCTGTGAGCATTCCTGCTCTTGGATTACCAATGATATTTACAAGCTCAATGTGCTTGTTTTGATACCATCTGTCTTGAGGAGCTAGAGTGACCATTGATGGAACAGGTAAGGGTGGACTTGGGATTGTAGTATTTTGTGCTAAAGTGTCCTTTATATTTAAAGAAGACAAGTGTTCAGAGATATGAATGTCTTCAGTGTTTGGGAGACTATCAATGATTTGTTCATCATTGGTGTGATTAGAATGTTCAGATTGATCATCATTTAAGATTTCATCATTTTGAACAGGTTGATCATTTTGATCAGATGAAACTTTAGTTTCAAGAACCACTGGTTTAGGACATTCATAGGGTTCTATGAAGGACACATCATTGTTGTTTGTTTGATACCTTTGAGAAGGTTCATAAGGATGAAGATATTCATCAGGTGGATATCTTTCTGATTCAGCAATGTTGATGTTGTCAACTGAGGGTTTTGAGAATTTGATAGCCTCAGGGATTTCATCCAATGTGATGTGATAGGTTTCTTCAGTTTGTTGTCTTCTAGTGTTGAAGACTCTGAATGCCTTGGAGACAAGTGAGTATCCAAGAAGATAGTCATCATTAGCTTTTTCATCAAATTTTCCTAAATGATCTTTATGATTGTGGATGTAAACTTGACATCCAAAGACATGTAGAAAACTGATGTTTAGGATTCTCGTACGAAAAATTTCATAAGGAGTTTTGAGATGTATTTTCACAATGGTGGATCTATTTTGAGTATAGCATGCAGTGGCTACAGCTTCAGTCCAATATTGTTTAGAAAAGATAGACCCTGAAAGCATTGTTCTTGCACTTTCTATGAGGGTTCTATTTTTCCTCTCAGCAACACCATTTTGTTCAGGTGTGTAAGGAGAAGAGAAGTTTTGAGAAATCCCTTTTTCATCACAGAAGTTGACAAGTGTGCTATTTCTGAATTCAGTACCATTGTCAGTTCTGAGTTGTTTGACTTTGATGTCATTTTGATTTTCAACACTTTTGATGAAGGACATAATGGTTTGAGGTGCTTGACTTTTCTTCTTCAAGAAGTATACCCAGGTGTACCTTGAGTACTCATCAACAATGACAAGGGTATACTTATCATGGTTAATGGACCTGGGAGTTATAGGTCCAAATAAATCCATGTGAAGAAGATGAAGACATTTCTTTATAAAAGATGTCTGTTTTGTTTCAAAGCTGGCCCTATGATGCTTTCCCTTTTCACATGATGAACATGGTTTATCTTTTGAGTAGATAAGTGAGAGAAGACCAATAACAAGATTATGTTTTTCTAGTTTGTTGATTGTTTTGAAGTTTAGATGAGCAAGTCTTTTGTGCCAAAGCCAGTTGAGATTTTCAGAAGCTTTGGCAAAGAAACAAGATTCTTGAGTAGAAGATGGCATGTCAAGAACATATACATCTCTTACCCGAGGATCAATCATAACAATTTCCTTGTTAGAGTTAAAGATTGTTCCTCTTTTCTCATCAAACTAAATAATATATTTGGCATCATAGAGTTGACTGGTGTTAATTAAATTATATTTAAGGCCATTTACAAATGCTACCTTTATGAAAACTATATCATTACATTTGATAGAGCCATAACATTTAGTTGTGCATGTAGAGTCATCTCCAAACACCACTTTAGGACCTGGTTGTTCCACATATTTATGTAGATACCTTTTGACACCAGTCATATGCCTTGAGCATCCACTGTCCAGGTACCAAATGGGCTTCCTGATGTCACACTACACAAATACGTTCAACTGGTTAGTTTTGCTTAGAAACCCACCTTTTAGTGGGAGTCTTGGAACTGTTAGCATTTGATGATTCAGATCTATTTGATTTTAAAGCTTCAGCCTTTTTGGCTTGAAGTACTTCACCTCTTTTGAACCATTCAATGTCATTGTAGGATCCCAATATTTCACACAATATAAACTAGAGAGAGTTAGAGAGAGATGGATGGAGAGAATATGTAAAACACACTAAAGAGTGATCAGTTGTGGTATGATTTGGACTACCACAAGCTTCACATTTTTTGAAAGCTTGTTGAGGATTTCTTGGATTGATTTCTCTTTCTAGAGAGATAATCCTGTTATGACCATTTGTGTCATGATCATAACTTACATGTGGGATAGTATAAACATTCATTGGATAAATGATCTATACCACCACAGTGAATGCAAGGTGGAAAGAAGCGTTTTTATGGTCTTGGGATGTTAAGTCTTGAAGACATTCTACCTAGAATTTTAAGATGCTGAGACATGTTCATGGTAGAAATGTATTCAACATGATCACAAGTTCTGTGATCAGTTCTCTCACACTTTTTGCAAAACAAAACCTTATAACAATTTTTAGTTAGATGATTGTTTAGGCCACACAGCTCACAACTCTTTTTGAATTGTGTATTGTATTTATTTTGAGGTGTGTGTTGTGATTGATCATTTCTGGAGTGAGATGACTGGTTCTTGCTAAATTGTAATTTTAAGTTATTTAGTTCTTTCATTACAATAGCTAAGGGAGGATCATCTTCAATTTTCACATTCTTTAGTTTACCAGTAGGAGCTGAGTGAACTATTGAAGCTGAAGAGCTTTTGTTACCCTTAGCAGGAGCTAAGGATGGTTCATTTATTATGACACCTTTTAAAGCTTCAGCTTTGAATGTGGATTTTGACCTCAAAGATGATTTGATAGTATGTGGTCCAGAAATAGGTTCAGCACCATCCAACTTCTTCAGTGGAGGAAGAGGGGCGCTACAGACTGAAGATTCATCTGCTGAATCAGAATCAGTCGCTGA
The DNA here is from genome assembly GCA_026074375.1 of Tanacetum coccineum. NCBI lineage: Eukaryota > Viridiplantae > Streptophyta > Magnoliopsida > Asterales > Asteraceae > Tanacetum > Tanacetum coccineum. The sequence goes on along the minus strand of BQNB010000610.1, from coordinate 139,082 downwards.
AGAGTCAATGACAGCAACTGAAGGATCAGTTGTGTTTCTTTGTGACTCAGATGGGAGTATCCTACCAATATCATGATTTGGCAGAATAAAACCTTCAACTTCGGACAACCAGGGTCTCTCGACACCAAGTATGGTCACTTTTATGTCATCAGCTGAAGGTTTTACAAAGACTAGGTCTTTTAGCCCTGAACTAGAGGGATCTTTAGTGAGTTGATCAACTCCCATAATTCTTTTCTTTTGAGATGGAATTTGTTCACTGATACACTGATTTACTTTGTTAGAACTGTTAAGCCATGTTTCAGTGATTGCTTTTAGCTCTTTTAGTTTAGTTTTTAAGTTTTTATTCCATTTGAGAATTTCAGTGTTTACATGCTGCATGGTAAGAAAATCAAGTTTTGCTTGTTTTAATACTAAAAGCTCTTCTTTGCATGCATTCAGTTCATGAACAAGATTTCTATGTTTTGACAAAAGGTTACTTCTTTGTTCTTCAACATAGTTAAGATCAATACACAAATAATTTAGACAGACTTTTCTATCATCGTTATCTTCCATTTCAAGAAGAGTGTGTACCTTTGTCATAGAGATCTTTACCCATTCACCATTTCTGGCACCTTCTTTGCTGACAGCATCATTTTCTTCAGCTAGTGCCATGAGTACTTTTACTTCCACCATCTCATTGTCATCTGATGATACTTCTTCATCCCATTCATAGGCTTCAGCGATAAGACCTTTGTTCTTTACCATAGAGGCATTAGAGGCTGAAGAGCTTGAACTCAAGAGAGCCAATTTAGTCTTAACTTTGTTGTATTTTGCTTCAAAGTCTTTGGTATGTCTTAGTTTAGGTTTGTGATGTGAAGAACTGAGAGGTTTTGGTTGAAAGGGTGACTGATATGTGGAAACTGAAGTTTTTGACCAACATTCTCTTGCAAAGTGACTCTTGTTGCCACATTTGTGACATTCAGTTTGGTCAGTTGCTTTTGCACTGCTGAACCTTTGAGTACCTTTCTTGAAGAATCTTTTAGATTTTATTAAAAGAGCTCTTGCTTGGTATTCTTCCTCTAGATCATTCTGATACTCATGACTGCTTCTTATATCCTCTTCATCATCAGGACTATCTTGAAAGTCCTGGACAATAGAGGAAGAGAAAAAAGCAGTTGACAGAGGTGTTGCAGAGACAAGAGATTTGTTCTTTTCAGTCCCATAAATATTGTCTATAAGGTTTTCTTCATATTTGAGTTTACTAAATAGAGAAGCAAACTCAGAATCTTTCACATTCTTTGTGTTTCTAAGACTTTGGCAAAAACTTCGTCACTTCTTTGGTAACCCATTTATAAAACCAGTATTTATCTTAAGCTTTGAAAGTTTGATGCCATCATTTACTAACTCACTCATCAAAGCTTTATATCTGGTGAAAGTTTGTGTTAGAGATTCACCTTCTTTGAATTTGAAGGTGTTATAGCACAATTTCAGGTCTATGGCCCTACTTTCTTTCACATCAGAGGGGCCCTCATGATATAGTATCAGGTCATCCCATGTTGATTTAGCTGTTAAGTAATTTATGACAGAATTCATTTGGTCATCTGAAAGGACAAACATGATGAGACTTTTGAGTCGTTGATCTAAGTTAGCAGCCTTTCTCTCATCTCCAGTCCATTGATTTTCTGGCTTCCTTTGATCAACTGTCATGGGGACAAAAGGAACGTTTTTGATGATATTTTCAAATTGAGGTTCAATACCAATAATGTGGCACATAAACCTCTTTTTCTAGTTAGTGAAAATTTTCACTTCTAGTATAGGAGCAACATTAAGTTGGCCACCCCTATACTCAAGAGTTTGTGGTACCTCTACTACTGCCATTTAAGATGGATCTTGATTTTAAAAATCTTTGAGCCTTTATATAACCTTTTTATGAGATTTTATAAACCAAAAGGCTTTGATACCACTTGTTGGTCCCTTGAAATCTGATATAAGGTTTATCAACTTTAAACTAATCAGATTACACAGCAACAAAGTAAGTTTTAAATAAATATATATAAACAATATAAAGAACAAGTTTAAAACACACAGAAGTACTTTTCAACGTATAGACTTTTATTAGAATCAAATAAAGAATCTATGACACACCTTGTTTGCGGAATAGCAAAGTGGTTGAATGACAATTGGGGTGTTATCTCCTTCGAACTTAAACTTTAACTTATGTTAAGAGTTTAAGAAAACAAACTTGCTATGACCAAAACTAAAGCTTTAGCTTTCAGTGGTACGAGTCAGTTTGTTTGAGAGATAAATGAACTCTTCAATGTGTTTTCACATTAATTGGAAGAGATAACATTTACTTTGAGAATCTCTTTCCTTTTATAGGCAAAAAGATTATGGTTTACAAGTTAACCTAGTACGCGTGTCACACATCTAATGGGTGGTTGAGATAACATTAAATGTTGACATGCTTTAGAGTACCAGGTACAGTCCTTTAAGGAAAATTGAATATACTTCTCTGCTGACTTTAGAAGCACCTTTTCCATAGGAGATTGTTTTATTCCTTTTGGCATAAAGCAATCATATTACCGCCTTGTAAACCTTCTAGAAGTGAAACTTATGTTTCAGCTTCTTTAAGGATATAAACTACGTTTAGCTTGGAATTGTCAACCAAGCTGAACTGAAGCTCCAACCAAGGACCTTATTCAGTTTTTGTACCGCTGCATACACTAAAGTGAAGATACTTTCCAATCTTCTATGGACCTGGAGAGCTGAGGAACTTCAGCATCTCAAACTGAACTACTTCAGCTTGAGTAACTTAGGGGATTTTATGTTTAAATCTACTGAAAGACTGAAGGGCCAAGGAATTGAATCCAACAACGTAAAATCCTCAACGCATTTCACGCAACCTTTACATCAATTTCTTCCATCATCCTCATTCTAACCTTACCACATCAAATATACATTTTTCGGGCAACTTAAACATGAAACCAAACAATGCATTAATAATTGGACCAATAACATGTTAGAGAGTACCAACTAAAATCTGCATTTCTATTTCTACCCATGACAATGATCAAATCTAAATAAATACTATATAAATTAGAAGCACCAAGATACAACATGAAGTATAAAGAACAATGCACAACTATACATAAATGCCCAATGATATAAAGCATGACTATCAAGAGCGATCTCTATACCTATGATGTTGCCAACCCATGAGACATCAAATTTTCAATGATGCATACACATAATTTCGGCAATAGTAGCATTTATAATAACCTGTAAATATTAATTCAAATATAAGAATACATCACTCATATGATCTGGGAAACCAAAGACAATCGAATAGCTTTGGATGTAAAAGGTAAGAAAATAAATATAAAAAAATAAAAATCATTTATATCAAGTGATATAAATAACAATGTCACCCAACAATACCTAATTTCTGAAAGCAACTAACATTCGTAAGTGATCCCTAAATAAATGATTTCCTACGAAGCCTATCCTTAAAAGGCATATCCGATCTTTATATAACGAGGTTTGTAACGAGCGCGTGAGACTAATTTTGCAATGGAGCGATAGTCCCAAGTACTATTTGTCAGTCGTTAGGACTAACCATGCAATGAACCGATAACCTCAGAGTCTATATCCGTAAGTTTCTTAAAAATATATATTAAACTTCAACATTTTTTATAAAATAGTAGGCATGTTAGAAGCATTGCAATATTTAGCTCGTTTTGTTTGCAATTCGACGATCTTTTCAGTGACATTTTTTCTAAATGAATTGATAGATATGCGTTCCAAATTTGATAAATAAAGTTTATTATATAAAAATAATCGTAAATAGATAAAAGTTTAGGGTCAGTTTTGTAACTTTTCGTATACTTTGAGGGTGCGTTTTGAATTTTTTTTACATCGCGTATCGTGAAGTTTATTTTTTTAATTGCCTAGCAGGCGTTCCGAAAGTTCTGCTGGTTAATAAAAGTTAATAATTATCCTAATATGCAATAAAAGTATGCACAATGTGATACAAGGTACCGATTAGAACCACATTTATATTTCCGCACATCATAGCTATTAAAGCCAAACAATAACTACATAAATTAGAATTACAAAAACACAACATTAAGTATATGGAAACCCACACAACCATAGACTAATCCCCAATAATATAAAGTACCACCATTAGCAATAAACTTTGTGCCAGTGATGTCGGCAACCTATGCTGTTTATCCACATAAACAAACACCCCTTAAAATAAAAAATAAAAATACACAAAATGAAACCATCAACTTTGTGTATAATGGGGTGGGGAGGATGGTGGCGTGGTGTTGAAGGTTGTCGGCAGCATGGCGGCTGCGATGGTGGGGCAGCGGTGCTGTCATAGTAGATGGTGGGGGATGGTTGATGATCGGTCCGGATGGTTAGGCTGTGAAGTGTGGTGGGGTGATTGGTACGGGGGTGATGGTTGATTAGGTAGAGGGTGTGGTGGGCGTAGTTTTAGTTTCTGTTAAGAAGAATTATGGTAACTGAAGTGGTGGCGTCGGTGGATGTTATGGTGGGAGATGGTGACGGGTGGCAGCGTGTGGCGGTGGTGGCGAGTGGCGGAGAGTGGTTATGGGGATCGGGTAGATCCGGTGGTTAGGAGCATCTTTGGTGTTGGCCGGAAAAGCTCGCCGGAAAACTTTTCCGGCGGCTGTGGCCGGAATCCGGTGGGTGGGGGTGGCCGGCGGTGGGGTGGCATGAGAGGGGAGAGAGAGAGAGTTTATGAAGATGTATGTGTGTATATTTGAGATGGAATGAAATGAAAATATAAAGAAAATGTTTTATATATATATTTAAAACTTTAATCAAAGGTGACATGTTGAAATAGTCAGGGTCGATTTGTAACTTTTTAGTAAAACTTCGACATGTATTGGTTCGGGACTCGTTTGAAGGACTTAACGGATGAGTCGAGCCGCGAAACTTGCGCCATTGTTTTCTAAATCATTTTTCTGATAAAAGTGAGTATTCACTCGACTAATTTTCGTAACGTTTTATTACTAAAAATTTTTTGTAAACGTTTATTTATCTATTTTGTGACTTGGTTAAAAATAAAAAGAAGTTTTAACTCGGATATTCGCGTTATCAATAACGCTTAAATAAGTAAAATATTAATTAATTTTATTTAATATTTTTATTAAGTGAATAGTGATAAAAAATAAATTTAATTATTTTTGTGTGTCGGTACCCGTTGTGTGCAGTTTTTCAAAAACTTTGCTTGGGGCTTGTTTTTGCCCTTACTACTCGTTTTCAAGTATCGGGGTAAAATAAAAAGTTGCCTGAAAATATCGTTTTACATCAAATTGCTTTAGGGTCCGAATAGTGAAAACGTGATTTAGCTACTCGTTTTTGATAAGTCAACTTAGGAAGAACCTATATTTTCTCGTTTTCAAGTCAAATAAATGTAAATAAATTTGTACCATGAGTAGGGAAATAATAAATATGATTTATTATTTAAACTATGTTACGAAAATTTTGCCGGTTACGCGTTAACTGTTTTTATGAGACAATAAAAGGTTAAAAGTCAAAAAGTCAAGTCGGACCTGAAAAGTCAAAGGTTACAATAGTCTTTTAAAATTTCGAAAATTCTCGGATGTTACAGTACCTACCCCTTAAAGAAATCTCGTCCCGAGATTTAATTTTTGTGTTAACCGATTGTGTGACCTCAAAAAAAAGAGAAAGGATTTAGATTTTAATAAACCAGTTCTTTAACAGACGCTGTGTACTTTATTCGGTAAAATTTAAATGTTTCGACACTTCTCAATCTACCAAGAATTTTGGCTAGGTTTGACCAGGGTATTTAACCCCTCAAAATGAGCATCTCAAAGAAAATCATTACAGGTCTTATGGCTGTGTACGGGCAGTGTAGTCACGTGAGTATGGCTGTGTAATGTCTCAACTGTTTACGGGCAGTGTCTAATTTCTGATATCCGTAATGATCGATGATTAATAACGGACGAGGCTTATGGATGTAAGTATCCAACTTACTTTGCAGTACTAGGATGTGTCTCGACCTAAGTCTGTTGTACTATTGGTCTGAAATGAACAGTTCGACTATCTCTTCCGTTGATAGGTGTTTATCTGGTTTAAGGAGGGTTGCATTACCCTTTTGGTTAAGGTTGTTACTTGTCGGGACGCTCCAGGGACCCAACAGCAGCGACCTAACCGTCAATACTATAACAACAATGGTGTATGAGATTCCGATGAATGATGGACATTACGAGAAACAATGTTTCCAGAATAAGTTTAATCAAATGGGGAGGGGCTCGGCGGTTCGAGCTTATGCGATAGACGGCGGAATTATGGTACTCAGTCGTGTAGTTCAGAGGATGAATCATCGTCATCTAGCTCATGTGTGTTAACCAGTACTGTTAGTTCCTACGAACGAGATGTCATGAATCTGAAAGATTTGTATGGCAAATTGTAATGACTTAAGAATGAGCTTAGGGTAGTTCATGGAGAGCCTAAGATTCTGTTGAGTGGCAAAGACAAGCGATTGTGTCTCCATAGACCTTTTAACGGATTATGATGATTATCGATTTCAGGTTCCATTACTCGTGTAATATCGGATATTATTAAGCCCACGCATTTATAATTTCTTATTTTACATAAAGGGTGAAAGCGCTCCAAATTTATGTAAGTAAGAAATGATAAACTTTGGTTCGCGTGATTATAATTTATTTATTTAACTGAAGGAGGCGTCTCATCCGTTTCAAGAATGAATCAGCTGGATTTATAAATATCTACTTTAATAATTTCTGATGCAACACGCGTACACACAAAGTTTTCAAGGTGGTAGATGACATAACGATGCATGTGCTCTAATGAGTATGGGACGAGTGTTCCAAACTCGTCTTCGGAGGCGGAAAGTAAAAACTGCCAGGCAAGATCGACATAGAGTTCAAGATAGTTAATGAGTACTCGGTTAGAGTAATTAAGGTAAAGATCTCTATGAACGAATCAGCATAGCGATTATCATATCAATCTTCCTATTACAAGTTCCCGCCCAATAATGACTTGCAATACTTAATTTCTGTATATAATCCCATGTTAACAGAACTGTGACAGAGGTTTTGTTAACATAACAATTATCATATCAATCTGATATTACACGTCTCCGCGCCCAGCAAGACTTGTTTGTACTTAGATTCATTACATAATTCCATATAACAATATCTATGACGTCTGTCGTTGTATGTACGAATTGTTAAAGTTATGAAAATTATTTGTTGGAGAACCATTGGTAAATACAATGTCTGAGAAAACGAAAGATGAGATCCATTGTGCGCAAACTCAGCAATGTCTATAATGAGAGTAAAATGAGACCATTGTATAAGATGTCTGAGGTATAATTGAGACCATTGTGCAGACTCAGCAATGTCTTAAGAAATGCTTGAGTATTTTATAAATAACTCCTTATATATAAATAAACGCGCCACGGATTCGCGATATACGTCAAAAAATATGTAGCATTTTATATATAAAAACTACATATAAGTATTGTCGTGTTAAGCACGAGTAGTAGGTAACAGGAACGTGTAAGAAGTAGTGTAGTATGTGACTTTGAATGTGTTTGTTGTGATGCAAGTTTGTGAAAACGGTTATAGTTTACGGATAAAATATGGCAACCTGTTCTCCTAATAAGCATTGCTCTGTATATCAATCTGTGACGACTGCCAAAAATGTGTTGCACGGAAATATGTCAGGGGGGCGTATCTTTCAGAATACAACAGCTCAAGAAAAAGAGGAACAACTCTAGAGTGTGTTGTCGTTGTAAAACAATCTCGTTGATTTTCTGAAATCAAAATAATAGTTATGTCCCATAATGCATGCCAATGAAAAACTTGAATGGAAAGGACTTCCAGTGCACATCAAATTTATCCAAGATCTAATTATCAATTCACCTAGAGAAAAAACGATGCTTAAAAGTGATCAACATTAAATGTGTGAGTGTTTATGATAGTTATAAATATGAATGTTAAGTTTCAACAAATATATTTATCCACTGTGTCATCACAGTACCATAAAAAATGTTGTTATAAAATATGCACGACCCTATTTTATGTTACAGAAAGTACCAATCTTATCCAAAGATTTGGATAATATAATGCATGACATACATTTAACGTGCACCAAAATGAGATTTCATAAGTTTTTATGTGTCGGTGGCATCTGTAGTGATCTCCCTAATGACTCCGTGACACGGTTATATATGTTCGTTTACTTGGTGATAGTAATCACTTCCGAAGGGGATTGTCAATCCCGAATTGATCATTTCATTAACATACGACGCAGGATCAATGTATGCTAGAACGTTCTGTTTGTCAAGTAGATAGCTATGTCACTTCGAATGGGGAGTTATCGATCCCAAATAGATCTATTCATAACATTCTGCGCTCACCCTACAGGTGATTTACCAGTTCATGACACTAGTGACGTAGACTTGTGTATGTACCCGATTCGGGCTTTTAAGTGATACAATAATGTTTCCCATTCTGTAGTGTTTCACATCTGTCAAACACTCCGGGCATGTAATGCTTGTTGGAAGGTGGGGATTGTCAGTCCCGATAGATCTATCCACAACACTCGCGCTCACTACAATAGCAATTGACGGTTCATGATATAGTAGGGACTTAATTGGCAATAGTGGTAACTTAGGCAATAATATTCAGGCAGTAATCTGGATAGCATACAGTTTAAAACAAAACACTTGTGTCCGTAGTAAAACAAGCATGTAATTCCACCCCGTAGAGTTTATAAAACAAGGAGATAGAAATGGGGGCTATGAACTCACAAAGTATTGAAAGGTAATTATACTGTAGTAAAATATACAAGTTTGTAAACGAGCATGTATTCCCCTCGCGGGTTTATAAAACATTGAAAAGATTGAAATGCGAGACTATGAACTCACATTGATGATGAAGAACGATTGGCGGGAATGTACACATTAAGCGCCAGACAAAATGAAAACTGAAACGGCTCGATCAAGAAGTTGCAACTAGTCTTAACGGCTAAGTCCCACTAGCTTAGAATGATGAACGTGATACGTTGATAAAGGATTTAGATTTCTAGTTGTAATAGTTTGGTGGTTGGTTAAATAAATAAATCAAAAAGTAAACGCAAGGTGTGTAATATATTATTTATATTTCGTTTCCTCGACGGGTCGTGTCTAAAATAGTTACCTCATTGTAAAAGTATAGTTTTCGTTCGTTTATCCGGTTATTGTATAATACATATTATTATACCTTTAAAATATAACTTACTCCCCTTTTTCGGTTTCTAAAATAATAAAAGCTTTAGTAAATTATTACTAAATATAGAAATTTATATAAATTTCGTCATGACTTTTACGTTTATATACTTTTCCCATATTTATAAAAATCCAATGTTTTTCCACTTAATCAACGAAATCAATATTTCAACATCCGCGTATTTTAAACATCTATATATATATATTTATATATATAAACTAAAACAAAATAATAAATGTTACATTTATTTAACCATTTTAAACCACCAATATATCCGGTTTTATATTTATAAATTTTACGATATATTTATTGTTGATTTATATCCAAACGCACCCTCATTGTTTCGCTAAACCAAACGCACCTAGGCTGTCACACAGCCAACCAAACGCCCCTTTATTTCACTTTCGCAGCCAAACGCACCCTTATCCATGAAAACACAACACAAACGCAGCCCTTGCTGCGGCATAACAACCATACGAGCACCCTTTGATATTTATAACCCGTACAAACACTCTCTTGCGGCTGTCTTAACCTAACAGCCAAACACCCCTTAAAATAAAAATAAAAATAACACAAAATGAAACCATCCAACTTGGAGTATAATGGGTGGGGAGATGGTGGCGTGGTGTTGCTGTTGGTGGCAGCATGGAGGCTGCGAAGGTGGGGCAGCGGCTGCTGTCACAGTAGATGGTGGGGATGGTGATGATTGGGACGGGGTGGCAGTGACGTGTGGTGGGGTGAAGGCTGCGGGGGATGATGGTGTCGAGGGTGTGGTGGTGCGTGGTGATGGTATAGGTGGTGCGTGTTAAGATGAATATGGTAACTGAAGTGGTGGCGTCGGTGGATGTTATGGTGGGAGATGGTGACGGGTGGCAGCGTGTGGCGGTGGTGGCGAGTGGCGGAGAGTGGTTATGGGGATCGGGTAGATCCGGTCGTGAGGACCACATTTGGTGTTCGTCGGAAAATCCCGCCGGAAAACTTTTCCGGCGGCGGTGGCCGGAATCCGGTGGGTGAGGGTGGCCGGCGGTGGGGTGGCATGAGAGGGGAGAGAGAGAGAGTTGATGAAGATGTATGTGTATATATTTGAGATGGAATGAAATGAAAATATAATGAAATTATATATATATATTAAAACTTTAAATCAAAGGTGACAAGTTGAAATAGTCCAGGGGTCGATTTGTAACTTTTTAGTAAAACTTCGACATGTATTGGTTCGGGACTCGTTTGAAGGACTTAACGGATGAGTCGAGCCGCGAAACTTGCGCCATTGTTTTCTAAATCATTTTTCTGATAAAAGTGAGTATTCACTCGACTAATTTTCGTAAACGTTTTATAAAATTTATTTAAAACGTTTATTATCTATTTTGTGACTTGATTAAAAATAAAAAGAAGTTTTAACTCGGATATTCGCGTTATCAATAACGCTTAAATAAGTAAAATATTAATTAATTTTATTTAATATTTTTATTAAGTGAATAGTGATAAAAAGAAAATAATTTAATTATTTTTGTGTGTCGGTACCCGTTGTGTGCAGTTTTCAAAACTTTGCGGGGCTGTTTTAGCCCTCTCCTACTCGTTTTCAAGTCTCGGGTAAAACTAAAAAGTTGCCTGAAATATCGTTTTACATCAAATTGCTTTAGGGTCCGAATAGTGAAAACGTGATTTAGCTACTCGTTTTTGATAAGTCAACTTAGGAAGAACCTATATTTTCTCGTTTTCAAGTCAAATAAATGTAAAATAAATTTGTACATGAGGTATGAAATAATAAATATGATTTATTATTTAAAATATGTTACGAAAATTTTGCCGGTTACGCGTTAACTGTTTTTATGAGACAATAAAAGGTTAAAAGTCAAAAAGTCAAGTCGGACCTGAAAAGTCAAAGGTTACAATAGTCTTTTAAAATTTCGAAAATTCTCGGATGTTACAAATAATATAAAGAACAAGTTTAAAACACACAGAAGTACTTTTCAACGTATAGACTTTTATTAGAATTAAATAAAGAATCTATGACACACCTTGCTTGCGAAATAGCAAGGTGGTTAAATGAAAATTGGGGTGTTATCTCCTTCAAACTTAAACTTTAACCTATGTTAAGAGTTTAAGAAAACAAACTTGTTTTGACCAAAACTGAAGCTTCAGCTTTCAGTGGTACGAGTCAGTTTGTTTGAGAGATAAATGAACTCTTCAATGTGTTTTCACATTAATTGGAAGAGACAACATTTACTCTGAGAATCTCTTTCCTTTTATAGGCAAAGAGATTAGGGTTTACAAGTTAACCTAGTACGCGTGTCACTCATCTAATGGGTGGTTGATATAACATTAAATGTTCACATGCTTTAGAGTACTAGGTACAGTCCTTAAAGGAAAAGCGAATGTACTTCTCTGCTGACTTTAGAAGCACCTTTTCCAAGGGAGATTGCTTTATTCCTTTTGGCATAAAGCAATCTTTTTCCCGCCTTGTAAACATTCTAGAAGTGAAACTTATGTTTTAGCTTCTGTTAAGGAGATAGACTACGTTCAGCTTAAAATTGTCAACCAAGCTGAACTGAAGTTACAACCAAGGGCCTTCTTCAGTTTCTGTACCGTTGCATACACTGAAGTGAAGATACTTCCCAATCTTTTAAGGGCTTGAAGAGCTGATACTGAAGGAACTTCAGCATCTCAAACTGAACTACTACAGCTTGAGTAACTTAGGGGATTTTATGTTTAAATCTACTAAAAGACTGAAGGGCTCAGGAACTAAAACCAACACCATGCATCATCAACAATACTACAATTCATAATGCTCTTGCAGATTTAGGGGCAAGTATTAGTGTAATGCCATTTTCCATGTTTAAACGTTTGGGTCTTAGGAACCTAAGACCGGTTATTATGGTAATAGAAATGGCAGACAGGTCTATGCAATCTCCAAAAGGGATAGTCAAAAATGTTCTAGTGAAAATTCATAAGTTTATCTTTCTGGTAGATTTTGTTATTCTTAACATTATTGAAGACGACAAAGTACCAATAATCCTTGGAAGACACATGCTTGCTCTGCCCACGCTAGAATAGATGTTTTTAGACCAAAAATCTCGTTGGAAGTAGGAAAGTAACAAATCATTTTTAACGCCAACGAAGGAGCCACCCCTATAACTGTTTTGCCTGTCTGCGTAATTAATGATTATGATGTAATTGAAAACTTTAGAGGACCTGAGGATCTGGAAGAATTACTAATGAATGATGACATTAACGGGGAATTGGGAAACTTTCTCCAAGATAATTACCTGTTGCCGGACTATGAAGATCCGGGAGTTATTCCTCTTTCTCCTAATAGATCTCTTGGTAGCAATTGGGACCCATTCGCAGAAATTCAAGACTCTAACAATAACATGGGTATAAATTCCTCTTGAACACTAACAATGTTTGATCTTGTTTCAAGTGATCAAATCTCTTTCTTCTCATCTCTCCGCTCTAACAAGAACAAGATAAGAACATTTGTATTCACCAACAAAAAACGAATTGTTTATTTAATTGATCCTCTTCCTCTCTCTTTTAAAGTATGCCAAATCTCAATTGGTAATTATCTTTGTGTCATTGTGTGATTCGATTGTGTGTACATCTAATAGTGTAGATCTTGTGATTGTAATTGCTTGTGAAGTGTTTATATTGGTCTAGCTAAGATTAGTCCTCGACATTTAGCTTAGTGTCAAAATTTAACGTAAGTGACTGTAAACGTTTCCTCTAACCTATAGTAGCTTGATGACATAAAAATCTCTTTTAGATGCTTCGGGGAGTAGAAGTAGGCGAAGAGAGCTCGTAGCCGAACCATTATAAATCTTGGTTTCTTGGTTTGATTGTCCTTCTCATCATCTCTTATATTGTTGAGATTAGTTATTAGAATTATTTTAGATATTACATTGTTTGAAATCATATTTTATGATTGGTTGAACATACAAATCGAATCTAAGTATTTTGAAGACAAACTTTTTAAAACGTCAACAAACATGCCTAAACTATTCAAACCCCCCCCCCCCCCCCTTTAGTTTAAACAATTGGTATCGAGAAGCCAAGGCCACTCTAATATTTAAAATAAATTGTATATTAAAAGCAAGGATCGATCTATAGATTCCGACAAATATCTAGAAGGGCAATCTATGCAAAGACCACCACTTTTTATTTATTAGAAAAATAGATTCAAGACATATGTTAAATCAAAAGATCTTGATCTTTGCCATGTTATTACTAACGCTGATTTTCAACCTATTCAACAAAATCCGGAAACCAAATTAGATGAGGTTATCCCTTTTGAAAAACAAAGTGACGATCTTAAAAAAAAGGCTGCGAAAAATAATCAAAGCTAAAATGGTTATTTGGAAATGCGTTTGCAAGAAGAAAGAATATGCAAAGAATTTTCATGTGTAAATACGACAAAAAGAAAATTGGAAACTTTGTAAATCACCTCAACTAGAAAATAACCAATTCAAAGATACAAGAACGACCTTTGGTATAACAATCAAGAACAATACTAACCCCCCCCCCAAAAAAAAAAATTATTTTTTTTCCCCCTTTCTGAAGACACTACAATAGATAGCGCTTTGCTAGATTAATACAATCATTTCTATTCTAAAAGCCCTTGATGAGGTTATACAAGTAAGAACTATGTATAGGAAGTTTTTTAGGGCACCTACAAACCTAAATCGATAGCAAAGGTCACAAGGCGATTAGAAGAGTCGAAAGAACTTAACAACACTGCCTTGATTGAACCTCATCGGAATCTAAAAGATTTAAGGAGAATGATCATCAAGAAAGATTATGAATTAGTCAAAGCTAAGGGAGAAAAAAATCACTTGCTTCAAAGCTAAGAAAAGAATCTAGTGATAGAGGAGTGTTTCGACTTGCCGAAAGTTAGAATGAAGACAACGTCAATGGTGCGGTTAGAGACTGTAAGAAGTTCTTTAAGAGAAAGGTATACTCGTGAGAAAACCCCAAGAACACAAAAAGACCGTTCCACAAGAAGCCGGATGACAAGAACGTACAAAGGTATTGAGAAAATGTTTTAGATGCGCGACCAAATCATCTTTAAGGAGAATGTCAAAACCACCGAAAAGATAGAGAAACCAAAGATCTTTCATCGGAGTTCTTGGAGTGATAGCAGTAGAAGAAGATGATGAAAGGTCAAGACGAGACATGTCCTCATAGCTCAAGCATCAAATAGTATTACCGAATCCTCTTACTTTAGTGATGAAAACTCATCAATAGATGATTTGGTTTTAGATAATGAATATAATAAACTATGCAAAATTGATTTACAAAAAAAGGAAAAAAAAGAATCACTAAAAACAAAAGATTAAAAGCCACTAGAAATAGTTTAGAAAAAGAACTTAGTATTCTAAAAGAAAAAGTGTCTACACTCGAGAAAAACAAGGGAGTTGATCTCGAATGTGTAAAATGTCATATGCTTAAAATTGAGAATGAAAAACTCAAAGAGGAAGCCATTAGATTAACTAAATTTGAAAAGAGTACACATTGTCTAAATGAAATTGTTTAAGCAATCAAAAACCCTCCAGAGAAAAATTGGTTTTAGGGTTTAATTCATTTAAAGCATCATCTAGTGGAACTAAGGAAATAAAATTTGTGAAAGCCCAGAAAAAGGCATCTTTTGATGGAGGTCCCACAAATATGGGCGGCCCCCATATTGTACAGGCGCCCCCCAAAGAAATTATGAGACCCCAGTCATTATACCCTGGATCTGAGAAAAGTGTGTCTATTCAAAAATCTATTTTGGGTCATAGACCAAAACACATAATAGTAAACAATGTCAAAGTTCCCGTTGCTATTGATAATGAAGTTAAAAATATTATAAGCCATTGCCAAAACCCAGAGTCAAATTTTTAAAACCTAATCTTAGATCAAAAACTCGACCACCTAGAAAGAGTCAATAATAATTTTCCTCGTCCTAAGACACCGCAACCAAAAAGGAACGTTGGTCGACAAACTCAACCTCATGGCTTTCTCGTAACATGGAACAATTTACAACGTCAAAGTTACATGCCATGGGAAATATGTGTCTTCCATTTTTCCATATCCCAAACCAATTGAAACATAAAATGCAAGGGATGTTTAGCACTAACAACTTTAGACCCATGAGATATTGGGGACCAAATGTTTGAGTTATTGTCTTATATAAATAGATATGCCTTGGAGTCGACTTGGAACCCGATGAGTGGAATAAAATTATAGTCGGATGCTCTAAACATATGACGGGTATCTGAAAGCTCTTCTCAATTAACAAGGCATATAACGGAAGGTAATATTATTTTTGTAGCAAACTTCAGGTAACATCAATTGGCAAAGTACAATTTTCGAATGAATCTCACAAAATTAGATAATGTAGACATGTAATAACTTAAAAGTTAACTTACGTAAGTGTAGTTACAAATATGTGATAATAAGTGTAGGGTAACTTTCTCTGAACATGATAGTGAAATCACTAAGGACGATAAGGTTATAGGTAGATGTATTAGGAAGAAAGGCTTATATGTGATCAAATTAGGAAATAAGCCAAAAGACCAAATTCGTCGAGCAACGATTAATGAAAACTCCATGTTGTGGCATAGGAGATTAAGTCACGCAAATATGCGTCTCATTCAATCATTAGCATCTAAGGAATTAGTTAGAAACTTACCTAAGCTTAAGTTTGATCAACACTTCTGTGATGCTTGCAAAATTAGAAAACAAGCTCACGCTAGTCACAAAGCTAAGAATATAGTTTCAACGACTAGATTCTTAGAACTCCTTCATATGGATCTCTTCGATCCATCCGCCATACGGAGTTATGGAGGAAGAACCTGCTACAAAGCAACCTTATTCATAGTAATGAACTACTCTAGGTATACTTAGACTAGAATCCTTTAAGGACAAAACCAAAGCCTTCGATCAATTCAAAATATTTAGTTAGAAAATTCAAAACCAATTAGGATGTGCAATAGTGTAAATAAGAACCGACCACGGTAGGGAATTTGATAATACGGTGCAATTTGGAGAGTTTTGTAATGCCAATGGAATTACACATAACTTCTCGGCTCTACGCACACCCCATCAAATGGCGAGTCGAAAGGAAAAATAGGACACTTCAAGAAATGAGTAGGACTATGTTGAATGAGCAGTCGTTATCACAAAAGTTTTGGTGTAACGCCGTAGATACTTCAACATACCATCTCAACCGAATCCTAATTAGAGCCATCATAGGAAAAACACCTTAAGAACTCTTGAGAGTTAGGAAACATACTCTTGATTATTTTAGAGTGTTTGGAAGCAAGTGCTTCATTTTAAACACTAAAGACTACCTTACCAAGTTTAACCTAAAGTCATACGAAGGTGTCTTTTAGTTACACCCAAAAATAGTACGCCTACACTCTCCTTTATAAACATACTACAGGAAAGTTAAAGAATCACATCAACGAACATTCGATGAAACTCTAAACTCCACCACCCTCTAAGACATCACCCTTGGTAGATGATGACTTAGATGAAGAAGAAGCAATTAAGGTTACTGATAAGAAAAACTTAAAAAATGACATTGAGGATGAAACTTTAGAGATTGCTAAAATAGTTGTTAGGATTTATGTTTTAGTAAGTTAGTACCGACAGTACAAATAGTTAGTACTTTAGTTATAGTTAGTACCAACCAGTACAAAATGTAGTACTTGATCGATTGAGTTAGTACCTATAGTTAGAAAATAGTGAGACCGTTTTATGAGGATGACCATGTAGAATATACATTAGGAAAAGAAAAGTATGCGTTTTGTAAGCCTGTTCTGTTAGGGTTTATCCTTAGTTTATAAAAGGATCCCCTTGGGCATAGTTAGATACACGTCCTCAAGATATCTCATAGCAATATCATATAAAAAATAGTTAGTAATCTGTAAAGTGTTCAAAGCAGATTAATAGAAGTTGTTATTTAGTTATACATTGTTTTTCTTAGTACTTGTGTTGAGATTCCGCATCAACATAGTGTATTCATAATCAGTGTTTCTTTATAGTCAGTTGTATTTATACAGTTTGACTATCATCCTTCATAGGCTACAAGATCTATTCATTTAGGGACAATCACGAGAGTATCCGAGCCTGTGAGAAACTCTGAATGAAAGAAAAACAATCTAACATCAAATCTCATATTTCCAAACTCTCAAACTAAAATGATGCCATCAACATCACAAGAAAAATTCACCACCACTCACCCACCTCCACCATCATCACAACCACCAGCCCAACACTACACTCCTCATAACGTAACAACCATCAAGCTTGCCTATTCTCAAATAACAGGGAGAATATGATATCGGGCTTATGTAAGATGGAGCACTCTTAGGCTCATATATGATTATCCTATTTGGGAAGTTATACAAAATGGGAATAGGTCCTGTTTCCAATCACTACAGATACCATCAGGACAAATCAGTTTTGCTCCTAGAACTGCTAAAAGATAGTAGCCAGAGAAAGAGAGAGAAAAGCAAGGACTCACCTTGCTTTATGACATAACCAGAATATCAACTTGCTAAGTTCCATAAGATGACAGATGCAAAAGAAAGGTGGATGCCATCAAATCTAAGATTGGTGGAAATGACGAATTCTAAGAAGAATGCAAAAGTAATATCTGAACAACATTTGAAGATTCTCTGATCCAACACAGAAGCTATCACAAAGGTTATGAACAAGGTTCCAAAGTCTTCTAAGTCAGCTAGAAAATTCATGAAGCAGGAGTATCTAATGACTATGCCTAATCAAAAATTCTAATATCTTCCTACCCATCAGCCTGGTCAACAAGTCTCCCTAAATAATTAGAACAAACCAGGGTGGACACACTAAGTTTTGATGAATTTGTACATAATTTAAGAGTCTTTTGTGAGTGATTATAAAAAGGCTCTACTGCATCATCATCCTCTACCCACAAAATGTGTAGCTTGTTTTCAAGAGAACACAACAAACAAATGAAGTTAGTACCGCTTATTGTGTGCCCAATCTTTCTGTCACCTTTAGCAGTACAAACAAGAACTGGAAATAATCCAGTTAATACTGCTAAAGCTAGCAGTACTAACAATTTTAGTACTGCTAGACAAAATGTTAACAGACAGACAGTACTAACTAGCACTGCTCTGAAAGTTAATACTGTTAAGCCCATTGTGAATGGTGTTAGACCAGCAAATGTTTTTCACAAAACTCATTCACCATCATCAAGGCCTTTCAAAAGAACAACAGTACTAAGAACAAATTTTTCAAACCAAAAAGTTTATACTGCTAAGGTAAAAGAAGTTAGTACTGTTGGGGGAAAATGGGACACTGCTGTTAAGTCCTCAGCAGGTTGTAAATGGAGAACACCAGGATACAACAATAATATTCTCTCCAAATACAATGGTGGATCTAGCCTTAGAAATTATTCAACTTTCAAAGATCCACTAGGCAGACTCAAGCCCAAACAGGCTTGGGTCCCTAAGAGAGTCTAATCTCTTTCTTTTAAATGTGCAGGATAATCCACATAGAACTCTAAAGAATAAAGGAATTATTGATAGTGGATGTTCCAGGCACATGACAGGGAACAAGGCTTACCTTGCTGACTTTCAAGACTTTAATGGTGGCCCTGTTGCCTTTGGAGGTAGTAAAGGCTATATTACTGGTAAAGGGAAAATAAAAACTGGTAAGTTAGATTTTGAGGATGTAAGCTTTGTGAAAGAACTTCAGCCTTTCAATCTCTTTTCTGTGTCACAAATGTGTGACAAAAAGAACAAGGTTCTGTTTACTGACTCTGAATGTCTTGTTTTGTCTCTTGATTTTAAGTTACCTGATGAAAATCAAATATTGCTTAAAGTCCCCAGACAAAACAATATGTACAGTTTCAATTTAGAGAACATTGTTCCTTTAGGAGGTTTGGCTTGTTTAATTGCAAAGGCTACAACTGATGAATCTAACTTATGGCATAGGAGGTTGGGTCATGTTAATTTCAAAAACCTAAACAGACTTGTAAAGGGAAACCTTGTAAGAGGTTTACCTACAAAGCTTTTTCAAAATGACCACACTTGTGTTGCTTGTCAGAAAGGAAAGCAACATAAAGCTTCTTGTAAGGCCAAGTTAGTTAGCTCTATTAGTCAAACCCTACAACTACTTCATATGGACTTGTTTGGACCTACATCTGTTAGGAGTATAAACCATAAGACCTATTGTTTGGTTATCACTGATGATTTTAGCAGATTTAGTTGGACATTTTTCTTAAGAACTAAGGATGAAACAAGTGCAATCCTTAAGGACTTCATAAGACAAATAGAGAACCAATTGAATCAAAAGGTTAAAATTATTAGATGTGATAATGGAACAGAATTTAAAAACAGGGATGTTATTGAATTCTGTGGGTTAAAAGGGATCAAGAGGGAATACAGCAATGCCAGAACTCCACAACAAAATGGAGTTGCTGAGAGAAAGAACAGGACCCTTATTGAGGCAGCAAGGACCATGCTTGCAGATTCATTTTTACCTAACACTTTTTGGGCTGAAGCAGTTAGTACTGCTTGTTATGTTCTAAACAGGGTATTAGTGACCAAGCCTCATAATAAGACACCTTATGAACTTTTAACTAGTAAGACACCAATTATAAGTTATATAAGACCTTTTGGGTGCCTGAGATCCCCAATCTTGAACACCAAAGACCACTTGTCAAGTTTGATGGAAAATCTGATGAGGGATATTTTTGTTGGATATTCTCTACAAAGCCAAGCTTTAGAGTATAACAATTTAGAACCAAAAGGGTTGAAGAAAACTGCACATAAACTTCTTAAGAACAAACCCAATGTTACAAGGGAAAGGACCAAATGTGCTTTTTGAACCTGATTATTTGACTTATTCTATAACTATCTTCTGTTAGATCAGATAATCAACTAACCTTCATGCAGGTCCCAACAAGAATCTAACAAAATACAGGCACAAAGACAAAATTGATGCTGGGGATTCTGAAAAAGAAGATGAATCTGATCAAGACTGCTTTGAACTGCCAATATGGCATTCCTATTCTTTCAACACACCCATTGCTCAAAATCAGGATAAAAAGATGGAGTCCAAGAGAGGAAGAACAAGTCTTTTTGGATGATCTTTCAAGACTTCAAATGCAAGAAAAGGAAGCTATAGAGGTAGTTGAAGCTCTCAGGAAGGATCTTGATCAAGAAACTGAGAACTTGGTTACTCAGGCAAAAGCTGCTAAGTCTAGCAGTACTAACATTTTTAGTACTGTTAGCACAAAAGCTAAAGCTAGCGGTACTAACCTAGTTAATACCGTTAGTGTACCAGTTAGTACTGCCAGTCCAAATGAGAGACTATCTATAACTGTTACAACCAATTCTCAAGAAGATGACTCTAAAATACCTCCACTTGAGGATATTCATCAAGATACTACTGATGGTATCTTTACACATTCATCTTATGATGATGAGGGTGCAGAGGCTGACTTCACAAATTTGGAAACTGTTGTGAATGTTAGTCCTATTCCCACATCAAGAATTATACCCTCTCATCCTTCAACACTTATTCTAGGAGATCCAACATCAGCAGTACAAACAAGAAGCAAAGTAAATAAAAGTTCTGAAGCCCATGCTTTTGTTAGTTATGTTTAAAAGCAAAGGAGAAACAATCATAAGGACTTTCATCATTGTTTGTTTGCTTATTTTCTATCTCAACATGAACCCAAGAAGATTTCAGAAGCTCTTGAAGATGAAAGCTGGGTTGATGCTATGAAAGAAGAATTGTTGCAGTTTGAGATTCAAAAGGTTTGGATCTTAGTAGATTTGCCTTATGGAAAGAGGGCTATCGGTACAAAGTGGGTGTACAGAAATAAGAAGGATGAAAGAGGAGTGGTTGTCAGGAACAAAGCTAGATTAGTTGCTCAGGGACACAGGCAAGAGGAAGGAATAGACTATGATGAAGTTTTTGCTCCTGTGGCTAGGCTTGAAGCCATAAGGATCTTTTTAGCATTTGCCTCATATAAGGGCTTAATAGTCTATCAGATGGATGTGAAAAGTGCCTTTCTCTATGGCAAGATTGATGAAGAGGTGTATGTGTCTCAACCACCAGGTTTCCTAAATCCAAAGTGTCCTCAAAAAGTCTACAAAGTGGTTAAAGCTCTGTATGGGTTACATCAAGCTCCCAAAGCATGGTATGCTACTTTATCCACTTTCTTGTTGAAGAATGGATACAGAAGAGGGACAATTGACAAAACTCTCTTCCTAAAGAAGGACAAACATGATATCATTTTAGTTCAAGTCTATGTTGATGATATCATCTTTGGGTCTACAAAGAAGTCTTGGTGTGATGAGTTTGAGGCATTAATGAAGAGTAGATTTCAGATGAGTTCAATGGGAGAGCTCACTTTCTTTCTTGGCCTACAAGTCAAACAAAAACCAGATGGTATATTTATTAGCCAGGATAAGTATGTTGCTGAAATCCTGAAGAAGTTTGACTTTGTAAGTGTTAAGACTGCCAGTACACCAATTGAGACTCAGAAGCCTTTAGTCAAAGATGAGGAAGCCAGTGATGTTGATGTCCATCTCTATAGGTCAATGATTGGCTCCTTAATGTATGTGACTGCTTCTAGGCCTGACATTATGTTTGCAGTCTGTGCTTGTTCTAGGTTTCAAGTCACTCCAAAGACCTCTCATTTAAGTGCTGTCAAAAGAATTTTTAGGTACCTAAAGGGCAAACCCAAACTGGGCCTTTGGTATCCTAGAGAGTCTTCATTTGACTTGGAATCCTACTCAGATAGTGATTATGCTGGAGCAAATCTTGACAGGAAATCCACAACAGGAGGTTGTCAATTTCTTGGCAGGAGACTCATTACTTGGCAATGCAAAAAGCAAACCATTGTGGCCACTTCTACTACAGAAGCCGAATATGTTGCTGCTGCAAGCTGCTGTGGGCAAGTTTTATGGATTCAAAATCAAATGTTAGACTATGGTTTCAACTTCATGAACACAAAGATCTACATTGATAATGAAAGCACCATTTGCATTGTAAAGAATCCAGTATATCATTCAAAGACAAAGCATATTGCAATTAGGCACCACTTCATACGAGATGCTTATGAGAAGAAACTCATACAAGTGCTTAAGATCCACACTGATGACAATGTAGCTGATCTACTAACCAAGGCATTTGATGTTAGCCGATTTCAGTTCTTGGTTGTATCAATTGGGAGATAAATCCATAACCTACATTGGTTAATGGGAGACAATATGAATGAGTCATCTGTGGATGAAAGAGGTAAAACACACCATGGCAAATCAAACTTGTTCCAAGAAACCCCTAAAACCTTATGCTCCACCTTTCTACCCATCAAGATTCAACCACCATCATGCAAGCAGAACAAACTGTACCAACAAGTGGTTCGTACACTTTCCGGTAGCAACTGGACCAAGAAACTGTGTTGTACCTAATCGTAAACCTAAGGACAAACCACGTTTTAACAAGGGTGCAAAAAGGTTGTTTATTAAGAAACACCATCATAGTGAGATATGGAAATATCATGTTTGCTTTACCAGAAAGAATTGGCTGTTGTTCAAGAGTAAGAAGATTGCTCACGTTGTTAGTGCTTGAATTAAGAGTAAGAATTCTCTTGTGAAGCATTTTGAAGACATGAGATTATGTAGACCTTCCAAAGAGTATTTGCAGGTGTGGTTCAACCCACCAAGAGACGAGTCTATGTCATGTTTGACAACAAAGGGGATGCATACCATTGGAGAGGTGTGTACCAGGTAAAATTGGTTAGTATGGTTGATGACGAAGGAAGATGCAGTATGCGTTTCACATTATCAACTAGTTTAAAGCAAGCAATTTCAGATTAGAGATTTAGTATGCTTTTAAACTAAGTACTACTATTAGTAGAAATATTAGCAATTAGTTAGAGTTGTATAGTTTTAGTTATGGATACATATTAACTAGAAGTGATGCTTGTCAACGCTTTAAGAAGATTTAGAGAGTCACTGAGAAGAGTTACTGATGGTGCTGAAGCATTCCTGATACTTACATTGTTCATTCTTTGTTTGGACAAAGTTAGTACCGACCATGCAAAGTTAGTACCGCTGGGCAAAGTTTGTACCGCTAAAGAGACGTTGGAGAAAAATACCGCCAAGGGTACAAAGTGTAAATTGGAACGTTTTCTTTAAAATTAGGTCACCCAAACCTATAAGAATCCATCTCAATCGCACACTTACTCAAGCAATCTCTCTAACTGTCATTCATCTTTACAAGCCCTAATCTCTCTTACCGACGATCACTCTCTACTAAGCAAAATGGCTGCTCTTGAGTCCTGTCCTAAGCACAACATGATCGCATACTTGGAAAAGACTGAAGGGAATGTCGAGTTTCATGAAGTCATTGATTTTCTTCGAAGAAGTTATATTTATCATGCGCTCACTGTAAGTCCTGTTGTTTCGACCACATTCGTTGAACAGTTTTGGACGTCTGCTAAGTCCAAAACAATCAACAATGTTAGGCACATAACTGCCAAAATAGCTGGCAAGGTTGTGTCTATCTCTGAAGCATCAATCCGAACTGATCTTATTTTTGATGATGCTGATGGGATAGACTCATTACCAAATCAAGCTATCTTTGATGCTATTCAGCGTATGGGATATGAAGGGGATTTAACTGTGTTAACATTTAATAAAGCTTTGTTTTCACCCCAATGGAGGTTTTTATTTCACACAATTAATCATTGTTTAAGTTCCAAAAGTACCTCTTGGGATCAAATTCCTACAAACATTGCCACTGCTGTAATTTGTTTAACAACTAATCAAAAGTATAATTTTTCCAAATTAATTTTTGATGGTATGCTTAGACATCTAGAGGCTAAGAAGAAGTTTGTCATGTATCCTCGTTTTATTTCTATATTTTTAGGTAGAAAATTAGCTAATATATCTGTACCTTTAGATCACTTTCCTGTAAATAGTTTAACTAGTAAAGTTTTTTCTTTTATGATTAAGAAGGGCAAACATTTCTCAGGCAAAGTTACACCTTTGTTTGATACTATGTTGGTCCAACCAACTCAGGATGAGGGTGCTTCCTCAGAAAGACTATCTGATGAACAACCATCACCCTCTCCTGCTCCCACTAGTGAAGTCCCAAATGAGTCACTGCCTGACTCATTTTCTGCTCAACCTAGTGAGGTACCTTTTGAGCAACAACCTGACCCTTCCCCAAGACCTTCCCCCAGACCTTCACCAAGACCTTCACCCACTCCTATTGTTCCTTTTAAGCCCAAGAAACCTACTGGTGAAGAATTCTTGGAGATCATTTCATCCAAGGCTATAATCCCTTTCAGGGAATGAGGATGAAAATGACACTTCCAAATGTCTATGATATTTGTTATCTCTTTATGTTAAACAGGTCTTTTAGATATAAGCCAAAGAAATTAAACTCAGAAGGCTAAGATCACAAGCTCAAGAAAGAAGCTAAAACCTGTCATTAAACATTTCAAAAGATATCTAAGACTGTCTCATTGCAGCAAAGTCTTCCCAAGGAAGAGCTCCTAAAGAAAACAAAGGATGCACAAAGAGTCTGTATCAAAACAAGGGAGGAAGAATTGCAAAAGGTGATATCAGTTCAAGAGATCCTATGTTTGATGTAATGCTGAAGACAACATTGGTAACATGGAACAGACAATGCTCAAAGTGAAGGCGAGGACAAATAGAAATGGTGGATGAAGACAAGGTGATTGATGAAGATAGACTTAGTTACTGGATGATGCAGTTAGTACTGACAAAGATAAAGTTAGTACCGACTTTGACAAAAGTTAGTAGCGACTTTGAAAAAGTGAGTACTGACAAGCCAACAGTTAGTACTGACGGATCTAAAGTTAGTACTGATGAACAAATTGAAGGTGCTGATGATCAAGTTGAAGGTACTGAAGAGAAAAATGAAGGTACTGAAGAGATCTTTGAAAGTACTGAAGAGGCGAAGACCAGGATTCTGAGAGAAAGTTGAAAGTACTGCTGGGCAAATAGAAGGTACTGAAGATCTAACTAGGAAGAATATTGCTAACTCTAAAGCTTCTCAAACATCCACTCAAACACCCACATATATGATATTTGGTGATGATGAAACAATAGCTACACTTCTACTCAACATGAGTAAAGCCAAAGCTGTTTCTAAAGAAAAAGAGAAAGGTGTAGATTTGAGGATGGTGAAGAAATTGATAGAACTAGGCCTACTTCTCAGAGATCACTTCTAACATTTAAAACTCTCTTCCAAAGATTGTCCTAAAGTCAAGGGAAGAAGAAGATGAAGAGGATGATGAATTGAAAGTAAAGTGAGGATATTCCTCAAGCTGTAAAGGAAATTCAAAACAACTTGAGTGTGATGAAGAGTTGGCAAGGAAAGTTCAAAAAGAATGGGAAGCTAAAGAGGAGAGAAATAGATTGGCTGAAGAAGAAGCAACAAATGATAGCTCTCAGTAAAAAACTTTGATGATATCAAGGCAAGAATTAAGGCAGACAGAATCCTTGTTGAGAAGCTTCAAGAGCAAGAAAGAGAGCAGTTCACAATAGAAGAAAGAGCAAAGTTCATTCCATGTTTCTATTGCTGCTCAGAGGAATGTTCCTGCTTCAACAAAAGATCAGAGGCATAAGAAACAGACCTCCAACCAAGAATCAATTAAGAAATCAGATGATGACCTACTTAAAGCATGTGGGGAACTTCAAACATTCTGAGTTGAAGAGTAAGAAGTTTGAAGACATACAAGCTATGTATGAAAAGATAAAAAGGTCAGATGAAGATTTCATTGCTATTGGGTCTGTTGAAGATGAAAGCCTAATCAAGAAAATGAAAAAGAAAGATTCCTCAAAAGGAGAAGAGATCAAGCAGGAATCTAAAGAAGAAGTCAAGGAAGAGGATAAAGATGAAGAGAACACAAGAAAGAGAAAGCATGGTACAAGGAAAAAGATGAAGTCAAGGAAAAGAAGATTCAAACAAGATACTTCTCAAGATGACCCATCTGACATTGAGAAAGGGAAATGATGAGAGAGATTGTGTTTGACAATAGATCCAGATAAGGAACAAGGAAGTAGATTATGAAGTACTTGACAAGAAGTATCCAATCATTGACTGGAAGACTGAGAATCTTGGCACTAAACCACAGTTTGATGAATCAAAAAGATTAGAAGAGATTAATTTGAATGTGGTAACTAGAAGTAATGGTCAAAAGAGATACTTCAGCACATTGATGAGAGTGCTTTCAGTGTTTGACAGAGAAGACTTAGATGCTGTATATAAACTTGTGTATGGACAATATCAAGATAAGATTCTGAGAGAGTTTGTTTAAAGTTCTTTGGGGAGATTTGATAGTTATGTTCAATCCAGATGAACAAGATGTGTTTTGGAACTCACAGCATGAATGGAATATAGTCAGTTGGAAGCTGCACAGTTCATTCCAGGGGTACACATTTGATGATGTGAAAGGATTAGTCGTTCACTTGACTAATTAAAGAGATGTATCCTTTAAAGAAGGAAATAGTGGTGCAAATGCTAAAGCTAAAATTAGGAATCTGAAGAAGAAAGTACAATGGCTTTGGAATTGATAAGATTTATCAAGGAAGATAACTTGCTGATTTAGAATTAAAGAATACGTCTGATGGAAGTGAGAAGGGATTGAGTGTTGGTTAACCACCAATACAAATGGTTATCAAATTCACCATGCTTAACAGCATAAGAGTTGGCTAGTCACATAGCAAAACGGCTTGAGGGTATAAAGACTTCTCAAATGCCGTTTTTATTGATTTACAATTATACCAAAAATTGTAGGTAATCAATACTCACCTTGATTCTTGGTGAATGAGTTGGCTAGTCCGAGATCACAACAGTTTTCTTGGTAATGGAACTACTCAAATCTGTTGACAGCTGATAGTTTGCTAAAAACTATAAGGTTATCAATGCACAGTGTTATGACAATGACAGCATTGGCTAGTCCAAACACAAACGGTATTTTGGTTAAAGGACAAATCAAATCCGTTGCATGGTTGACAGTTTACCAAAAAATGTATGGTATATGAACCTCACCATAGTCTGGATGACTGATGAAGAGTTATCTATCCCAGAGCAAACGGCTACTGGTAAAGGAACATCAAATCCGTTAATGGCTGGTAGTTTGCCAAAAACTACAAAGCCAACTTAGTTGGATTGTAGGTAACAAGATGTTGCTGAGTAGCTGAAAAGATGTTGCTGAATTGCTGAAAAGACAAGGTTGCTGCTAAAGAAGGATAGAGTGTACAAGATTAAGAAATGATGAAAAATGTTTGGATACATCCTCTGTGCGTTAAAAGAAGCTTAAAGGACCATCAAGTTCTTAAAGGATTGAAGAAACATGAAGTTAAAATAGTTTAACATTCATGTTTAAGGGAGGATTGTTAGGATTAATGTTTTCTTAACTTAGTACCGACAGTACAAATAGTTAGTACCGTCAGTTATACTTAGTACCGACAGTACAAAATAGTTAGTACTGTTAGTTAGTTAGTACCGTTAGTAGAAAGTTAGTTAGTACCGTTGAGAAGATATTTAAAAGATATTTATGAGATATTTTAGAAAAAGATTTGTAAGCCTTTTAGGGTTATCCTTAGTATATAAAAGGATCACCTTTGGCATAGTTAGACACGTGAGTGTTGAATATATATGAACACAGAAGTTTAGCAAATCATATATCATAGTTAGCAATCTGTAATCCTCAAGAACACTTTAATAAAGTTGTTATTCAGTTGTTCATTGTTCTTCTTGATACCTGTGTTAAGATTCCGCATTAACACATAGTATTCATAGTCATTGTTTCTACATAGTCGTTTGTATTTATACATCTTGGCTATCATCCTTTATAGGCTGCAAAGATCCATTCAGTTTATCAGGACCTTCATTAACTTTCCAGCAATATAATTGACCTATGGAGTACTATACTAAATGATGAAGAGAAATACATAGGGAAGCAGTCAGTTACAAGAAATATATACTATAGTACAGGAATGGTGGTGAGTTTTTTAATGCACTAGAATATAAACTGTGATGCCCTAGCATTAAATTTGTTTGGCATTTGTGAGAAAATGACCAAGTGTGCCTAATTATGCTTGTAATGTGCTAGGATTTAAACTGTGATGCTCTAGTAGTAAATAGGCATGTGGTAACCTTAATTTTGTTTGGCGTTTGTGATAAAATGAGTGAATGTGCCTGATTATACTTGTGATGTGCTAGGATTTGAACTGTCATGCACTCGGATGAATGAAGAAGTAAATAGGCATGAGTTAGTGGTAATTGTGTTTGGCGTTTGTCTGAAAATGAGTGAGATTGCTTGGTTATGCATGTGATGTGCTAGAATTTGAACTTTGATGGCCTAGGATGCATGAAGATGTAAATAGGCATGAGTTAGTGGTAATTGAAATTTTTATATGCTAATAAAACTTTTCATGTATTTATAAACAGCCGCCGCATATGGTTGAAAACAAAAAGGAGGTGATACAAAAAAGAACAATTTTTAATGAAAATATTGAATATATTTTGAAGTAGGCAAAGAAGAAAAATTTCAATGATGTTCGTTTGGTATGTCAATAAAAATATATATTATTATGATTTCAAATGCTGTAATTTTTTTATGAAAATCCAATAATATTAATGCTTTAAAATATCTACAGGTTTTCTTCCCTTGTATAAAATTATCAAAAGAAGAAGAAACAAGTAATCATTACTATCTGATTTGTTTTAATATGATGACTGCTGAAATAGACATCATCGACAACATTCACAATGATCTTGAAGATTTAGACTTGAGATATGGTCCTTACGCAATGGCCATGGTAATTTTTTTATGTGGAGTAAAGTTTTTGTCTATGTTTTTTTAATGCTTAAGTTCTTTAAGTCAATGCATTAGGATTAATAACATAATGCATTAGTATTATGTATAATGCAGTAGAACATAAACTATAATACAATATAACTTAAACAAATATTCAGTAGGAACTATAATTCTTTATATCACACATTTCAAAGTCATTTATCCCTTTATTATCTGTTTTTCTATATATCATACATTTCAAAAACAATATTACAGGTTAGATGTAGTGCATCAATGTAGTTCTTTCTACTGCATTATAGTATTAATGCATTAACTCTAGTGCATCACTGCATTTGTTTGTACAACATTACAGTATTATATTAACAGAATCTTGTATTTTTCATAGATAAATTCATTTATCGATTACCTTGAATATATAAAGCACCCAAAAGTAGATGCATTTTTCAGCCATTCCAAAAAGACTGCGAATGACTTGGAGGACAACCTACAACTCCGTTGACTACGGATTGTTTGTAATGAGGCACATGGAAATGTATAATGGTAGCGGTGTATGGATAAATAACATGAAGAATGAAAAAGAAGGTCAAAAATCCCAGATAAATTTCTTTCGCGCAAAGTACTTGGCAAAGATTCAACTATTGCCTTATAATACGAGTAAGGAGGAATTACTCAAAGAAGCAAACAAAAAGTAGAAGAAGCAACAAAACAAGTCAAACACCGTAACAAACATGGATGTGAAAGTGGATAAGAATTTGATGAAAAAGTTCAATGAAACTTTACAAAAATCTTATTCGGCATGATTGCAAGAATTATTAATGTTTGAATTATCAGTGTTTGTATGTTTGTTGAAAACTAAATGATTTAGTTTTAATAATAATTTTTCATTTGTATATACTGAATATCTGTTTAATAATATTGGTGAATTCCAGGTTATATATAAATGTTAATCTGTGATATTTTCAAACCAATATCTGTTTAATAATATTGGTTTGTTGACTGTTTAAGTGATTTGCTAAACAATACACTGTAATGCTAGACAATGCAGTAGATTAATGATATAATGCACTACGATTATGTAGTAGAACATAATCTATAATGCGCTAGGATTAAACCTATGATATTAAGTACATTGAACAAATGTGAAGATGTAGTAGGATTATAAGTATAATGCACTAAGAAAAATGAAAAAAACTTTTACACACAAAGTTAAACTATAATATACAAGGATTATAATGCATTAGGATTAATACTATAATTCACTAGTATTATTTATACACACATATAATATCCAAACCTACTGCATCAAAATATATAAATCTACTGCATCACAATGTATGAATGTGCTGCATCACAATGTAATTCTACTGCATTGTTGGGAATTAAACTTATCACACTTAGTACTGCCAAGGGAAGAGTTTATACTGCCAAGCTTAGTTAGTACTGCCAGAGTTAAAGATAGTACTGCTAGAAGAAAGTTAGTATTGCCAGTACTAACTTAACACTACTGAAGAAGTTAAGACTGCTGCATGAAGACTTAAGACTGCTGAAGGGATAAAGACGTGTGAAGTGATATGTATTGACTTATTCAGTGTATATTCTATTTAGTTAGAAAGATATGCATATAAGATTAGAATTATAAAAGATTTGTAGTTATCTTGTAAAGGACTCCTTGGTGTATAAAAGGAGATCCTAGGTTATGGTATTGAAGACAAAAAATATACATTCATAGAGTTTTGATATATAGCTTCAAGGTTGTAAACCCTAGTACTACACAGAGTACTCATATTATTTGATAATAATATTGGAGCTTTTCAGTTATACCATTGTTCATACACTTTACTATTTCATTAACATTCTTCTAAGTATTAAAGAGTAGATTCCACATACTCTTTAGTATTCATAAATTTTATACTAAAGTTGTTTTGGATTTATCCAAAGTGACTTAACCTTTACAAGCTAAGGAATAGATCTTGAATTGGGATCAACAAGTAGTATCAGAGCTTGTGTTCTGAAACTTTGATCTAGAAGAAACTTACAAGAAGAACTCTTTACTCACAAAGAAGAGATGGATCTAGAAACTGCACAAACCAGTACTACTACAAAGTTGCCCATTCTCAAACAAGGTGAATATAATATGTGGAGGCTAAGAATTGAGCAATACTTTCATGTACAAGACTATGCTCTATGCGATATCATAGAGAATGGAAACTCATTCAAATCAGAAGCTCGAACAACAACAAATGCAGATGGTACCTTAACTTCACAAATACCAGGTCATGTAACTACTGATGAAAAGACTCGAAAGAAGAATGATGTGAAGGCAAGAAGTATGTTAGTGATGGCACTTCCCAATGAACATCTACTGACTTTTAATTAGTACAAGGATGCTAAGACCTTATTTGCTGCCATAGAAACAAGATTTGGTGGTAATGAAGCCATAAAGAAGACTTATAAGACTCTTCTGAAACAAATGTATGAGAACTTTAGTGCACCAAGCACAAGGTCTCTTGACTTTATTTTCAACAGGCTTCAGAAGATTATAAGTCAGCTGGCAATCTTGGGGGAAAATATTTAACAAAAAGATCTCAATTTAAATTTTTTGAGAAGTCTGCCTTCTAAGTGGAATACTCATGTTGTGGTCTGGAGGAATAAACCAGATCTAGACACAATGAGCTTTGATGATCTCTACAACAATTTCAAGATTATTGAACAAGAGGTTAAAGGAACTGCAAACTCAAGCTCAAGTTCTCAGAACATGGCCTTTGTATCATCTCCTAGCAGTACTAATGAAGTTAATACTGCTTATGGAGTTAGTACTTATAACATTCAAGTTAGCACTGCTAGCACTCAAGTTAGCTTTGCTAGTACTCAAGTTAGTACTGCTAACTTAAGTGATGCCATTGTTTATGCTTTTTTGGCCAATCAACCAAACGGGTCTCAACTTGTACATGAGGACCTTAAACAAATCCATGAAGATGACTTAGAAGAGATGGATTTGAAGTGGCAGTTAGCATTGTTGAGCATGAGAACAAGAAAGTTTTTCTAGAAAACTGGTAGAAAGATTACTATCAATGGGAGTGACATAGCTGGATATGACAAGTCCAAGGTAGAGTGTTTCAACTATCACAAGATGAGACACTTTTCAAGAGAATGCAGAGGAGCTAGAAACCAAGATAACAGGAGCATGAATCAAGACAGCTCTAGAAGGACTATAAATGTGGAAGAAATTTATTCCAAAGCCATGTTGGCTATTGATGGAGCTGGTTTTGACTGGAGCTATATGGCAGATGATGAAGTCCTTACAAACATGGCTCTTATGGCTTTTTCAGACTCTAAGGTACATAATGATAAAACTTGTTCAAAAAACTATCTAAAAAGCTTTAAAACTCTTAAAACTCAACTTGATGATTTAAGAATAGAGTTTAATAAATTTGAGTTCAATTTAGCTAATTATAAAAGAGGGTTAGCATCTGTAGAAGAACAACTTGTCTTTTACAAAAAGAATGAGGTTCTTTTTTGTAAACAACTTGCTATCTTAAAAAGAGATATCTCATATAAAGACTCAGAAATTAGTATGCTTAAAAGTAAGTTAGAAAAGCTTAAGCAAGAAAAGGAAAGCAATCAACTTAAGATTGACAAGTTTGATAATGCTTCAAAGAGTCTAGACAAATTAATAGGGAGTCAAATACCTGCTGAAGAAGTTAAGACTGCTGCATGAAGACTTAAAACTACTGAAGGGATTGTTGATACAAAAGTTGGACGATCCTTGATTAGGTCCGAATTAGGTGTAATACGGATCGATTAGGCTCCAGTTCCTGTATCAATTAAGTCTTGATGTATGAGACCTGCGCACTAAGAAAACAAAGCACCGTTAGGCTTACCGTGGGATTGTCTCCCACGATTATCCTCCGGCGTGAGAGTAAGTAATCGGGCACCTCACAAAAAAAAATATACCTCCGCCTCCATCCCCCAACCACACCAACAATAGCCAGTAGGCAAAAAGTGAGATACCCAGCGTGAAAAAAAAATTAGAAAATGACTAAAATTAGTATACCGCGCCGAACGCTCCCAACCCAACCCCGAATTCGCACCCAGCATGTAGAGAATAAAGGTGGAATATTACCCCCACAAAAGAGGTCATATTCAAAAAAATAACACCCCAAACCACAACCCCACTTACCGGATCCAATCGTAGAGTTAGTCAAAAACTCCACTACAGCCACCCTGCGAACCCATGGCAACAAACGCAAAGTGTCCAAATAACCATACTCAAAACAAAGACAACAACAAAATATATTATGTGGTATTGAGGTCATGTCATATAATATGTAGTCAATCCGCCTTATTAGCCTTCCCCTCATCTCCCCTAGCAGAACTAATGAAGTTAAAATACTACTTAAGGAGTTAGTACTTATAT
This sequence comes from Tanacetum coccineum, assembly GCA_026074375.1. Taxonomy (NCBI): domain Eukaryota; kingdom Viridiplantae; phylum Streptophyta; class Magnoliopsida; order Asterales; family Asteraceae; genus Tanacetum; species Tanacetum coccineum. The sequence goes on along the minus strand of BQNB010000610.1, from coordinate 105,550 downwards.
ACAGCATCATTCAAAACCCAGCGTATATCACTTGCAAGTTAGCACTTACTAGAGCTACGGAGCACTCACGATAGCTACTCGCAAAGTACACAAGTTAGAAAATTGCTAACTTAATTGAAACGACTGTTTAAATGTAAATGGCATTTTTGGCCAGATCAATAAAACCAACGTACGGGTCTCACATCTCATCTTGTAATATGAGACCTTGAAACCATATCCAGAAATATGACATAGAAGAAGATAAGATGGATATTTAAGTGGCAGCTAGCAATGCTAGAATCATATAGGACAAGAAGGTTTGATTTTATTTTTTTTTTTTTTTTTTTTTGTTTATTAGGTTTTTTTTTATTTTTCCGTTTTTTTTGTTTTTTATTTTTTCTCCTTTTTTGGTTTTTCCAAAAAATTGTAGAAAGAATAACGCCAATAATGAGGAGATGACATGACAACTATGGATAATGACAGTTCCAAGGTAGGAGTGTTACAACATCACAACTGCCAATACAAAAAGAGTGGGATACTTATAGGCAAGGGAAAGAGTAGAGGACCTAGGAACCAAGAGTAGGCAGTGAACACGGAATCAAGACAGCTCAAGAAGACTGTAAATGTGGAAGAAACTTCTTCCAAAGCCAAAAGATGTGGCTATGATGTGATGGAGCTGGTTATGATTGTAGGAGCTCTTATAATGGCAGATGATGAAGTATCCCTACATAAACAATAACCAACAAAAATGAGGATCTAACTAGGTCTTATGATGGCTTTTATTTATATTATAGACTCTAGAGGTATATATGACAAGAACTTTTTCAAAAACATGATCAAAAAAGCATGTGAAAAACACTCCTTAAATAAAAGCTAAAAAAAAGAAAAAATAAAACTCAACATGATAATTTGTAATAGAGTAAAAAAAATCAAAATCTGAGTTCAATTAGCTACTTAATAAAAAGAGGGTTAGGCGAAAGTGTATAGGTAGAAGAGCTACTCTCCTTGGAGGGGGGTCTTAATATTTTAAATTTATTTTTTTTAATGTATATTTATTTATAGAAGATTCTTTTAATATAATTTGTATAAATTAATTTAAAAACAAAAATAAATGAGGATATTACAATGAGAGCAAAACCTAACTTGAGAGTACAAAAAAGATAAGAGAAATCATCATAAAACAATGTAAAGACACCCTCGATGTTATCATCAAAAAAAGTGATATGCTTACAAGGTGAGTTAGAAAAAGAAAAAGCATATAAAGCAAATAAAAAAAACGAAAGGAAGCTAAAGAAAAAGAAAAAGGGAGCAAAGAATGAAAACAAAATCAAACAAATCAATCAGGTAAAAAGTTAAAGAAAGAAAACATTGACGCCAAAAAGTGTGTCACTCCAACTGTTCAAATAACAACACAGAGAGTACTAACGCGACTCGCCGCACCACAGGAAATAGGCATACAACCCAAGACACCAGGTCAACTAAAGCGACGTAGAGACATGAGGAACACTGGGCAGGCACGAAGTAAGCGCTCGATAAGCCCCACCGACCGCCCCCTAAAACCACTCGGCTCGCTGTACCCGCATCACCAGTACCCGTCAGCACCCCATACTCACCGGGAAGAAGTGGTGGTATTTTAAAATAACCGTACCGGCACGACCCAGAATAACCCCCCCCCCCCCCACTCCCACCCTACTACCCCCTCCCGCCCTCCCCCCCCCCTCCCCCCCCCCCCACCCCCGTGACCCAACCCAACACCCCACCCCACCCCCACCTGACCAACCAACACCAACCACAATTTAGTTCCACCACCCCCCACCCACCGTTCCACCACCCCCCCTATCAACAGGGTTAATTTTCAACCCCCTCAAATCTTGCTTTGTTACTAACTCAGTTCCTAAGAGAGAGATTCTAAGAACAGAGTTCTAACACGACACAAGTCGTAGGGGGTTTCTAACAAACAATAAAAAAACAAGACCCCTACAACCAACAAGAGTGATTTGGAAAGGCTATGGACCAAAGAGCCTAGTAGAAGAGTGTTTAGTGAAGATGACTTCTAATAAGTTAGTGGAAATAAAATCCGCCCCCCTGTCCCCACCGCACCGCATCTTTCTCTTCACTCCCATCCTCCCACCCACGCATCGTATCAATACTAGTCCTATCCGTCCTCCTGATGCCGTGATGGTGATCTATCCAGTCCAGCCCAGTTACGGCCCTTGATTAGGCGTATAATGACAGATAAAGACGAAAAAAAAAAGGAATGGTTTTTCCTTCTTGTAGCTTGCTAAAAATAGAATTTATTAGAATCTAATAAAACCACGAAAGAAACCAGTAGTGGAAAAACCAGTATAAGGGTAACATCCAATGACGCCCCCCCCACCCCCTCTGTGGGTGGTTCACACCCCTCCCCCTCATGTCACTCAAGCCCCTCCCCCGCCGCGCCCCCCCCCTCCCCTCCGGGCCGTCCCCCGTACCCCCTCCCGCCCGTGGCCCCCCGCACCACCCACCCCTACCCTCTCCCCACCCGGTAACCCCCCGCCCCACATCATCCACTACCCTCTGATCTCCTAGAGTATTGAAACACTCAAAGCAAACATAAGATCACTCACCCGCCCGGCCGTGACCCAATCCCCCCCCCCCAAGCGAGTCACCCCGTCCCAACCCCTACGTGTCCCAACACGCTAGGAAAGTAACAAATTATAACCTTTGTATAATGGTACAATCAAAAGTCATTGGAATTTGGTCAGATGTACGTATATGAAACCATAAGATCAAAAAGGATAAAAATGCACGCCACGTGCAATAAATAAACTACAAACACCAACCCCTTGCATCGGTGCTCACTTGGTCCGATGCTGAAAACCCGTCCCCCGAGTATGACCAACCATCTCCCCCCAAATCAAATTCACCCCCCCACAACGGCACCCCGATAACCCCACCACAAAGATACAGTCCCTCGCGCCTATAACATGCAGCGGGCACAAGTGTACTCCAACCACCCGAGTTCCGAAATCCAAGACCAAGAGGCTGCACGTCACCCCGTCCTCGGCTTGTTACCAATGCTCCCACAGAACGTCTCGCCACCCGCCAACCAGACCGACCATCCGCACTCACAACTCTTGACCAGGTTAGTGCAGTTCCCACTTAAACCCGACCATTCTCCGAACAACCACCACCTCGCATTAACTATTATTACGACTTGTAGTACCACTCTACCAGACCATCCAACACCACTGACCCAGCCACCAGTTATACAGCTCCACCTGTCCAGCAACCCAAATCCTACAGAATAAAAGTGCTCATCCAAAGTCATGTTATAACAAAAACAGCACAAACACACAGTCAGAAGGCCCTAACAAACAAAACAAAGCATTAACTAACAAAAATTATAGGCCAAAAAAGTTAAAGACTGCTAAGGTTAAAATTTATACAGCTAAGGCAAAAAGCAGTTAAAATCCTGCTAGGTAAGGAGCCAACTTCAATATAGTTAAATTTATGATGCAAAAACAAAATCATAGTCAGTTAAATATGTTATTTAAGGCCCTCACAAGTTTGGGTATAGAAGACCTTCCAAACTTAAATCGTGCATCAATAACTTACTTTGACGAGAGACATAATAAATTAAGTTGATGCCACGAGCAAGATCTAGAGTCAGTGTAATGGCTTGGGGGGAGGTTGGGATGTCCCCAAAGGAACTTCAAAATGTCCCAATATATAACAAGGGTGCAAAAAAGGTTCAACCACAAAAAGAAGAACAAGGCTATGATGAAATAAGAAGGAAGCTCAGAAGGCACAAGACAGGGAACAAGTCCAATCTCTCAGACATTTAAAGAATTTGATAGAGGGAAATAAAAACCTTTGTGGGATGGAGCCAAATGAGGAGGAAATTAACTGGTAAATGAACACATAAAACTGTAAGCTTGATAAGATGAGGAGTATTTACTGTTGTCAAGGAGTAACAGAATTATAACCTAAATATATAGTGTTTATCACCGTCCGCTGTGTGACACAAAGGAACAGTGTTCATTTTAACTAACACTCGAAGTTTTGTGTCTTCGTCCTAACTATAAGTTAGCTGATGAAAGACCGGTTTATACATAAAGATACCTAGGAAAGCACAATGATGTACAAGTAGTAAAACAAGAAATAATTTGTTCCTAAAGGGAGAAGATTAACTGTCCTTAACTGCAAAGGCCACAACTTGATGAATCCATGCAAATGGCATAGGAGGCTAGGTTCATGTAAAATTTAAACTAATAAATAAACTTGTTAAGGAAAATCCTTATGAGAGGTTTTACCTTCAAAAACGTTTTGAAAATTGACCAAACTTGTGTTGCTTGTCTAAGAGAAAGCGAACACAAAGCCTCTTGTAAAGTCCAAGGATTCCATAACTCGATTATTCAGCCTTTATTCATCTTGCAAATGGACTGTTTGGTCCAACTTTGTAATGCAGCTAGTGAATAAGAAATATGACCTAGTTGTCACTGATGATAATAGCGAGATTTACTTGGTTTTCTTTTTACATCTAAGGTATGAGACTAGTGACATTCTTAAAAGAAGCCTTATAACTGAGAATAGAAAATCTATTGATAAGAAAAGTAAAGATTTGTTAGCCTTAATTATAATTATGTCAAACAAGAATGGTTAAATCGGTCTTAGAAGTCAAACTAGTCTTGTATGAAATAGTCAAGTCGGGGTACAAGGGCTTGGATTGTAATCTAATATTGTCCGTGTTTCGGGCTCAAAGCCCAAGTTAAACCAAGTCAGGCCCATTTAGAAAGCCTAAGTGCCAGGCTAGTATAATAGTCCTTCACCACACTTGGGTGAAGGGTGGTTGTTGCAATTTCCACTCTCTTTGTAAACTTCCTATTTTTTCGTCTAATCTAACTTTTCCCATTTCTTGTTTCTCATATCTCTTCTTCTCTCACTACTATTCATCTTCTAACATTCCATCTTATTGTCTAGCATTTTGGTAAAGAAATTTAGTTGTGTTAATGATTAAATACATGGGATAACATGTGGTCCCGATAGCTAAGGGTGTTTAGTGTTGAATTTTCGTGGGGATTTATTTGAGCGTGTTTATTTTCTTTGTTTCAAATAAAATGAAAAAAAGCATAGAAAAAAATCAACTTGAAATCTTTTGTTTCGGGGTGGTTAAAAGTGTTAAAGAAATTGTACTTTTTGGCTTAGATCAACTTCCTTGCATCATTAACTAGAGTTGTTTAACGATCATATCGTAGTCTTACAAAAAGTTTGAAGATTTTTTCTTGGCTGCGTTTTGCCTAACTGAAGGAGTGTTCGTCGTTGCATTTTGACTAGTATCATTGCGTTTTGATAAGATTCGCTGCGTTTTGACAAAAGTCATTACGTTTTGATTAGCATCGTTGCATTTTGACTAGTATCATTGCATTTTGATAAGATTCGCTGCGTTTTAACAAAAGTCATTACGTTTTGATTAGATTCATTGTGTTTTGACTAAAGTCATTGCGTTTTGATCGGAGTCATTGCGTTTTGATTCTTAAGTCGTTGCGTTTTGTATGTTGCGTTTCGACTCCACAGGTTGCGTTTTGAAGACCATCATTGCGTTTTGACTAGACGTTACTCTGCCCAATTAATTTATTGATTGCGTTTTGACCAAGACTCGTTGCGTTTTGACCAACAATCGTTGCGTTTTGACCAAGATTCGTTGCGTTTTGACCAACAATCGTTGCGTTTTGACCAAGACTCGTTGCGTTTTGACCAATTGCGTTTTGACCAAGTTTCATTGCGTTTTGATCAAGAAAAGTGATTGCGTCTTGACTAAGAAAAGTGACTGCGTTTTGATCAAAGATAGTTGCGTTTTGACAAATAGCACTGCTTTTGTGTAGAAAATCCTTGTGATGAAGGAAAAGGGTATTCAGTAAACGTGCCATAACTTTTGATCCGTAAGTCCGTTTCAGGCCCGTGACCTCTCAAATCGAAGAGAAAAACAAGACGGATTACGCTGTAACCACCCTTTAGCTGGTTACGGATTTTTCGAGGCCCAAAACCCTCGTTTACTATGAGTTATTGACATTTTTCATTTTTTTGGAATTTGTGTTGGACTTTAATTCGGACTAAAAGGACAATTACTCAACACAACAAACACAACCAATCAAACCAACAATCAACTTAATCATACTTGAAATGTCAATTAATTATTCATTCACGGTTTCTTCTTGATTTTGTAAAATCCCGCGAAAGATACGATTCTTTTCTCGGTTTTAATCAAAGATTTGTAAAATCCCGTGAACGTTAATTCATTTAAAACCACAATCAATCACTTCATAACACTTAAGATCCGATATCCATTTACCACAACATCATTCATAATGTCAAATTCAAATACCAATTTGCAAACTCAAACATCAAGTGTTCTTCAGAATGTCACAGTTTCTTCGTGTTCAAATTCTAACATTCAAGAGAAGACACAACTTTCAAGAAGTAGATGCATGCACAGTCTTAAAGAAATCAAGTCTCTATTTAAGTTTCTCTCAGAAACTTTACAAGATTATGGCACGATGCCTATCTTCAAGAGAACGTTCTCTCAAGACTTAGATTTACTAGAACAACATCTTACTAAAGATATACTTTCTAGGACTGATTGCACAACTACTTTGAATGATCTCAGAACAACGTTTGAAAAAGCTTTCAATTCAGAATTAAAAGCGCGTATGCAGAATTATACAAGATATGATGCTCAATCATTTTACGATGCAATGATCTTTAACATGGATTCCCTCGGGAAATACATGCTTGAGTTAATTCTTCATCAACAACGAACTCCACAATTGTTGAAACAAAAGAAGTTGATACAAACACAAGAAGATCATTCACATCCAATTCCAGCATTGAATGTTGATTCATTGAAAGTTGATTTAGTTGTCATACAAAACACTTGTTCTGAGAAAGAAGACAGTAATTCAGAGACTGCATCCAGCAAATTAGTAAAGGAATGCAGCTTGAATTTTGAAACCAAAGATGTGCATGCAATCAAATACAAGATGTCAAAAGCAAAAGAAAGATGCATGGCATATTTTCGATCTCTTTATTTACACCTTCAAGTTCTTTTAAAAGATAACTTAAAAGGCACTCGCATTGAACATGGATTCAAACGGGCATTCATGTCACTCTTTGGTCAAGATGTTGATACTTTTACAAGAACAGTGCTCCTCAACGTAGATCAACTACAACAGCAACTTGACAAAGATGAATTTCAAAAAGATGGATCCATGACAGCCTTTTGCGTAGTAAACAACCAGTTCCAGAAATTCATCGATTCAAAGTTTACATTGGATTATGACAGTCAAATGACAGACATGTACTTTGTTGAATACACTGGAATCGAGGTTCAACACTTTAGAGATACACTACTCAAACACCTGGGTAATGTTAAGAAGTCCGTTGCTGAAAGAACACGTCATCAAAGACAGTATGAAAAAAGGGTGAATAAAAGACAGATGCAGACGCAAGCGAGTAAGATTGATACGGGTAAAGCATTGGATGCTGATTTGGTTGACACAGAAAGCATTATGACAGACTCAACAGTGCAAGATGACAGCAGCAGGTCCGGGAATGATACAAATGCTGATGATGCAGATATCAGACCCGTTTATGACGAAGAGCCAATGGCTGAGGTACAATTGACTACTGAATGCAATATCTTTGCTATAGGACAACAACATACTGAGCAACCTGAAATCATTGTTGAAGGTAGGGTTGACCAGTATCCTGAAACATGTCAAGTTAAAAGTCCTATGCTTGATTCATCACCTGATAACCAGACAACTGAATACTCAAAACAATCACTCGAGTCTGAAAATATTTTGCTCAAAGAGACAGTTGCCCAATTTCAAAAAGATTTTTCAAGAATGGAAGCACATTGCATTGCTCTCGAACTTAAATATCAAAATCAATCTTTAAAATCAGGGCAACATGGTCAAATTTTGAATGAAACAAGTAATAAAGCCAAGATTGAAAAGGAAATTGATGTACTTGAAACAATGAACATCGAATTAGAACATAGTGTGGCTACATTACGTAAGGAAAATGAGACTTTGAAACAGCATTACAAAGATTTGTATGATTCTATTAAAATCACGAGATCTAAGACTACAGAACAGACAACATCTTTGCTTGCTAATAATGCTGAATTAAAAGCTCAGATTCAGGAAAAGGTTTTTGCAATTGCTGCTTTAAAAAATGACTTAAGGAAGTTAAAAGGAAATAGTGTAGATACTAAGTTTGATAAAACATCAGTCTTGGGGAAACCGGTGTTACCATCACTAAGAAACCAATCAGTTGTTAGACAACCGAATGCGTTTAAATCTGCAAGGGCTCAAATGTCAAAACAACGGTTTGCCTCCCAAGTTGATGTGAATAAGAATTTGTCAAAACCAGTCACTCAACATTATTTGCCTAAGAAAACAGAATCCGCCTTTGCAAAACCTGATCACATGATTGCATCTAGCTCATCTAGGAATAGTTCTAAGAACATGCCAAGATTTAGTTCAAATGACATGGTTCATAATCACTATCTAGATGTAGCTAAGAAAAAGATACAAGAAAGAGATAGGAACTCAACAACTAGTGTGACTACTTCTGCTAGAATTCAAACCACTGCTGATGATAGCAAACCAAAACCTAGGAGCAAACAATCAAACATCTAGGAGTTTGCCTGTATCTAAGAGTAGTCGCATTATGATAACGGCTGTGCCCAAAGCAGATCACTCTAAGAGTTTTAGTTCTTTCTCAGATTCCAAACAATTTGTTTGTTCTACATGTCATAAGTGTGTCTTTAATGCAAATCATAATGCTTGTATAACAAAACTCCTGAAGAAAGTAAATTCACGTGCTAAGATTCAATCCCATAAGACCAGAAACAGTAACAAACCTGTAGATCAAAAGAATAATACTCAGAAACCTGGTATGCAGATCTTTACAGGACATAGGTTTTCTCCTAATAAGACTTCTGTTGTGTATGAGAAAACATCTCCTAGATCTGATCTTAGGTGGAAACCCACGGGTAGAATTTTCAAATCTGTTGGTCTTAGGTGGATTCCTACAAGAAAGTTATTCGACTCTTGCACAAGCAAGGTTGACAGTGAAGCCCCACATGGTTCAAATGTAGATATCTTTAATATTCATGAATGCAAACAAACTCTGGATGTAAGTGCAGGTACATCAATCAATGTTCAGAAGGAACAAAATCTTGATTTAAGTGCAGGTACCTTATGTAATGTCAACAAGGAAAATCTCAGAGTCTGGTTGCTGAAAAAGCTGATATCTCAGAAACCATTGTCAACGTGGATTCACAAATGATGATACAGTAAAATGACGTTTGAACACAACGATTCAAGCCTCGAACCTCAATGTCAAATGACGTTTGATTACAATAGTTCAAGCCTCGAACCTCAATGTAAAACGACGTTTGAACAAAACGGTTCAAGCCTCACACCACAATGTCAACAGAAGTTCATCAAGCAGCTGAGACAGTAACAACGTCAAATGAGCTGGATTTGCTATTCGGTCCTTTGTTCGACGAATATTTCAATGGAGAAAATCAAGTTGTTTTAAAGTCTTCCGCTGTCACTACTACTGATGCATCAAATAAACGTCAACAACAACCTGATTCAACTTCATCCACTTCAACTCTAGCTACAACTGTCACTGCTAATGGAAACTTCGATTTGTAAATATTTTTATTCTCTCTTTATTTTTTATTTATAAAAAAAATTTGAAAAAGAAAATACAAAAATATAAAACCAACAAAAAGAAAATAGAAAAATATAAAACCTAGAAAAACAAAATATAAAATCAGAAAAATTTCAAAAATACCAAAAAGAATCTTCTCGACATGTCTCTTGGAATCGATAACATTTACGTACCTAGAAATGTTGATTAACATCGACACGGGCGTGTAAATGAAGTTCGAACAGGAGTTTCAAATGCTTTCAAAACATGTCATTTCTAAATTTTTCTCAATGACTTATGTACATTTCAGTGCATAACTCGGTCAGTGTACGCTTCAGTGCGCTTACTCTAAAAATAGAAGAGAAGTCTTCTATCATGTGTTTTTAAAATCGTTGAACATAATTTTTCAAAAAGAACTTTCAATGTCAACTTGTCCACAATATAAGTTGTGGTATCTTTCCATAAAAAGTGGTGTTTGTTAAAATTGTGTGTTCAACACTCCCTTCCTCGAATAAGTTTTAAAGAATTATAGTACGTACAATGTCATTTTATGTGGATCAATTTCTGAGGGGGAGCTTTTAAAACAAAGCCTTTTAATGTGTTGGGTACATTTCATAAATGTCAATTTTATGTATCCAAACACATTTTGTGAAATTAAAATGTGGAAACTTAATGTCAATTAATAATATACATTGTTCACTAAGGCATCTCACTCCGTCTTCAACATTTTGTGGTGTCATATCAATTTTTCATTCCAATGTCAAGTTTTAATAAATATTGGTATCCCACATATATTGTTGAAGGGGAGCAATCTGAAAATGAAAATCATGCAATGTCATAGTATTAATTTTTCTCCCCATGGAAATTTTTCATGTCAAATTTTAATCAATTGGTATTTCAAATACTAAGTGTTTTATTATTTAAAATAAGGGGAGAAAATTGTAATTAAAATATGATATAGAAGAATGTGATCTTTAAGACTCTAAGTGACTATTTCTTCATGTGCTAAAACAATTTCGAATCTCGGTAAGAAATGTGTAGGGGGAATATTTGAAAAATAAAACCAATGTCAGAAAAATGGTTTTATGGTTCGATTCATACCCTAACTAACCTATTAAGTTCACGACGATATGAAGTCATAAGGTGTATAGGTTAGGGAATAAGTTCCTACGTCCAACCGAAACCGAAGGGATCTACCCAAGGACATCCATAGTTAGAAATAGCCCAGTCCTTTGGTATGATTGGAGGAAGAATGAGTAAGATGGGAAAACGACGACTAAGATTGAGCTAACACTGGAACAATCACTACAAGGTTGTTAGTAATGACGGTCTTGTTAAGATTGAAGGGGTTAAAGAAAATGAAAAGAAAGGTATGGATAAGGTTGAAAAAGCAGCCTCATAAACAACTGTAGGCAGAGTCGGGTCTATACATAACCTATTCAAAATCACTAATGATGATTGTTGATATTGAGAAAGTCGTCTCATGGACCCAGTGATGCAATGCACAACCCTTCCCAGCCATTCGAGTTTCTCTCAAAAGAAACTTGTCTCATTTGTCACGGAGATACACTGTTATCTATTGACATCTCACTCTGAGATTGTTGAATATTGAATAGGTCGGCAGTTGCTCAAGCCTTCCGTATTACTAAAACCAAAAGTGCACAAATCGAGTCTAGATCCAGAAGAGATCAAAGTATAAATACAATTTGGACACAATGTCAAAAATACAACTTGTTGATACCACTATAAAGTTCACAGTTGAAAACCAAAGAGTCTAGCATTATCCTTGAGATCTTACAAAAATCGAGTGATACTTAAGTATTCACAGTGAAGATGGAAATCCTGCTTGAGCCAACATCAAACAAGCTCTTGGTAGGTGACTTGCAAGATTCTATATGAATCAAGCTTGTGATAACTGGATATCAATTTTGGTCTAGTAAATGAATTGATGACTTAATCAGAAAGATAGTAACTATCTGATTCACTCTTACTGTGTTGTCTGCTTTGAGACGTTCTGGTAATGAGAACTAGCAAGCATGGTGAATCTAATACATCTGTGTTAGAAGATCCTACGCTTTGAGCTGGAAACCCTGTCAAGGAGATTCTTTGAATCTACCTGATCACAGGTATAGTATTTATACTATAAAATGGGAAACCGAAGGTTAATGCAACCAAACTCAAGATGAATGACAAAGCCATATTCATCTTTTATTGCTAACTGTCTTATTTCAGGTTTAGACGACGGTGTTGCAGCCTCATTCCAGTGAAGTCGGATTCATAAACCACATGCTCATACTCAAGCTTTCAAAGTCAATCATTCAACGTCAAGATAGTTGATTCTAATCTTCCCTACTATCAAAGAGTTTCATAATCAAATAAAGAATCGTCAATTAGGGGAGATTGTTAGACTTATAATCATATATGTCAAACAAGAATGTAACAAGTATGAGCATGTTGGTCAAGAGCACAAGATGATCAAGGAAGTCAAATCAAGATGATTCAAGTCAAGGAGATGATGCAAGATAACAATCTCAAGAACTCAAAGTAAAAAAGATAAAGGCTCAAGATCAAGATCACAAAGCATAACGATCTCAATAACTCAAAGTCAAAAAGATAAAGGCTCAAGATCAAGATCACAATGCATGAATGAATAAAGCCATTACAAACAAGACAAGACCAAAACAAAGCAAAGCATAAACGTCAAAAGTCATATCTTCAACGTTAAGGGAGACAATGATAAAACAAAGCAAACTCCTACAAGAATGTTATCGATGGTATAGAGGAGTTTGAAGAAAGAGACCTTAACATTGGGGGAGATTGTTAGCCTTAATTATATTAAGTCAAACAAGAATGTTATCGGTCTTATAAAGTTAAATTGGGTCTTGTAAAGTAATAGGCTAGTCGGGTTCAACGAGCTTGGATTGTAAATTTATATTGTCCGTATTTCGGGCTTAAAGCCCAAGATATGCCAAGCCCGACCCAAATAGAAAAGCCCATACGCCTACATGTTGGCTAAGGGTATAAAAGAAACCCTCTCCACACATGGAGAGGGTGTTGGTTGCATTTGTTCACTTGTAACTTACCATTTCTCTCTCTTAATCTAACATTCCAAGTTTTCTCCTTTCTTTTCTTCCTTTCTTATTTCCGACTCATAAAGGGCTTATTTGGGTTTGCTTATTGGTTGTGTAAGGATTATATTGTGGGATAACAAATACTTAACAAATTTTGACAGATTTTTGCAAAACACAATCAACACTTTCAGAATTGAAGAGACTTGGTTCTAACTTGTTTTAACACTTCAATAAACACAAAAACACCATAAAAACTCAACAAGCAAAGATCTACACCTATGAACTGATTGAAATACCAAGAACACCACAGATTCACTCTTTAAGTTCTAAAAACATTGATTTTGAGTTTTAACTCTTAACAACTTTTGAAAACTGATTTTTAAGACTAGTATAAGCTAAGCTAAAATGATTCAAGTGTCAAAACTCATTTTGACCCATTTTCACCCATGAAACTGACTAAACCAAACACTCCTTTAAAATATGATTTTAACATTTAAACTTGATTAAGACTGATTTAAGCTATAAATTGTAAAGACCAAATGTTCAATAAGCTATACTATCAATATTAAATAGATTTCAACTACAAATAAGCACTAGAATAAGCAAGAACAGATTATGCTACTTTTTAAGCTAAAATGACAGATATTTATAAAAACTTGCACTATTGATTTTTAAACTGTAACCTAAGTATTTTAAGCACTAAACATCTATAATAAACTAATATAAGCAGATACAAATGATCAATAAGGAGAGATAAGCTATAATAAGCAAATAAGCAGTTTACACTAAAAATGAGAATTATGATTCTTACAATGGTCCTTAGATTTTGAAAGAGAATTAGCACCAAATTCAGCTTATAACCAACCTATAGCTTATCCACATAAGCACTAACCCTAGGCCATCCAAGATTTACCATGCTCCAAGTGATATTTTGACAATTTGAATGATTTTAAGTGAAAAGGGCTTAAAACTTTACAAACTATGAAAAAGCTTGTAAAGCTTAAGTAACAGCTTATATTTGATATCAAAAAGCTTATGAGAACTTATCAAACACTTTTGAAAACACAAAACAAATAAAGACTTGAAACTAGAAATTTGAGACTTAAAAACATTACAAGATTTGAAAGACATAAGCTAAACTACTTTAAGCTGAAAAGACTAAGCTAGATTAAAAACTTGCCATTAAAGGCTTACAAAGGCCTATTTATACTAAAATACTCCTAAGTCTTGCCCTTTGAAGTATGTTTTCTGCGTGAGGAGAAACAAGAGTGTGTTTCTTGTATGAGGGGAAGTCCAAAATCATCTCAGCCTTCAATCTTGAGTATCCACCAAGTCAAATGATCTCAACCCTTTATTTGTTCTTCAAAATCTTGACGAATGGGAGTAGATGGGATTGCCAACATGGCATTAAGCTCGTGTGAGGTGGGGTTAGATTGGGATGGTGATGGTTTTATCTTGTGTTGCAGGGGGGTGCAGGGAGGAAGAGGTTGAAGACCCTGTTATGGCAATTTGGCGCCAAAACAGGTCGTTTGTTTGAATTACTGTTTTGGTGATAACAGGGTTAAGGGTTTGAATTTTTACAATTTTGGCCCCTGAACTTATGTTGTGTTGTTGCATGGATAGTCCTGTGGTGTAAATGGTATAAGGAAGTTGGCAGTTTCAGCCCCTCATGTTGTATGTTGTTATTGCATGGATAGTCCTATTAGGACTTGTGGTGAAACATACTTAACAGCCATATTGGGGGGCTGTTAAGTGGGTTTGGGCTTATGAACTTGGGCCGAATATAATAGAAATGGCTTTGGTCCATTTCTATTTAACTTGTATCTTCAATAACATTAATGGGCTGACCCGGCCCATTAAATGGGTACGGGTTGACCCATCAAGTATTTCTTCAGTTTCGGCTTTAGTTTTGACTTCGACTTTTTGGAGTTGACTTTAACTGGTTGACTTGACTTTTCACGCTCTTTTCATTCCCGTGCTCGGTTTTGTCGTTTTTGGCTTTGTTTTTGTCCTTTTCTTAGATATCTGTTACCTGCACAATATAAATGCAAAACATACAAATACAAAGTATTCTTGGTATGTTTTTAGTCATTTTAGGCACGTTTTCCTAGGTAAATGGTATGTGTAATTAAGCACAAACCAGGAAGCGATGCATTTTATGAATAAAATGACATACTTGCAATGTTGTCAAATTCAGTGGGAGCTATGAGTTTTTTACCTTATAGGCATCTTACTTTATTTCTAGTTTAGCTTGAAATAATAAATCACTTTTCAAGTGTGAAACATTTTTTTAAGAATCACCACATATTATTTTATGAGATAACTTGTTGCCTTTGAGATGTTGCTTCTAGTTATGTTATCTATAAGATAGTTATGCATGATTCCTTATTAATTAATAGAGTTCTATACATAATAGCTATTCTACTATAATTTGAGCTTGACTTAATTCATATTATATCTATGACACTGTCATATTTATCGATACAAAACAACTAACTAGCGTAGTGTTGGTTTATACATGAGGGTTTTCCCTACACAAGTGTGAGATTTCTTAATTATGTGCAAGAAACAACTCAGAAAAATATGACTAATGGTTTCTCTTGATTGCAAAGTAAGAAAACTAAGATCCAACTAGGACTATTACACATAAAATGTATGTTGCCCTATTAAGAACATATGTCAAGATAATATGGTAAGCTACATGATTATGTTTTCTTGAAAACTCATAAACATGGATCAACTTGAAATTACTATTGAAGCTATGATTCGATGCTCATTTTAACTTTAGTATAATATTGTTATGTCTTTTTGTTAAGATATGTACATTAAGTTATTTACTTGTTAAAATACTTCTAACGTAAAATAAGACGTTAACTAGTTATGTCTTCTTGTTAAGACATGTACATGAAGTCATTGACTTGATCAAAAACATATAACAAATAGTAAGAATTGAATGTTTATGTCCACTTGTTAGGACATACACATAAATTTGTTGATATGATCAAAGACTTATAATATGAAGCATGCAATTGGCTTAGTAATACTATTGATGCCATTATGTGTTGACTTAAGTTGGTAAATAGGTAAAGCCATAAAGTTTAAGTTCATCTAATGAATTTTGAGATTTCCTCACTATTTTGATCTTATTGAAATACCACAATTTTATTATATGTCTAACAAGGGTATTCAAACTATATTGTTATAGTTTTGATTCTTGATGACTAACTTATTTACTCCCAAATCTATCAATGTTAGAAAATTGAGTATGGCATGTATATACTCAATATGACTCTAACATAGAAAGTTATTACGACTTTATTCTAGTAATAAGATGGGATGATTTCCATTGCATCTTGATTGAAGTTCTGAATTTGTTAAATCTCTTAGATTTTGTTATTAACAAAAGCCAAAAACTATTAATGTATTTTGTATGTCCCAAATGAGAACAATTTATTTATGCTCTAAATGCTATGTAATTAGAGTATAGTCTCTTGTTATAAAAGGCAAGTGAGAGCATTTGTAAATCTAAAAGAGATATAATAACAAAATACAGAACCTTCTTAAATGACTAACGAATGTCATTCTGAGGGTCATGCAAATGTTGAATCTTAGAATGATGTTACTCATATTCATAGATCCGCAAGGATACCTCATGATATGTTTTTATCTCAATGCTGAGGATTGAGTTACAGGATCAGTGTGAACCTGCTAACTGTAAGAGATGCATAGTTAGATCTTGGATCTGATAGATGACTCAAACTATGAACGTTAAAATGCTGTCCAAAAAGAGATAATCATTTTCTTGGAATTTGATTAATCTTTCACTAATCGGTTAGACGATGAGGTTTAAATGAGTTTATTTAAATAAAAGACTGGTAAGGACAACAATGTATACATATTTATTTCACATCAAATCACATACGTGTTTACTCATACTCAAAAAATTGACTTTGATTAAAACTTCTTCATTTACAAACATTAAATATATCAAGATGATTAAATTATCATACTTGTTTTCATAGAAAGAAATATGACAATTGGATTTCAAAACTCTTTATTGAATTATTACCTTGTGATGACGGTGTGTAATCAAGAAAAGTTTTATGATCCAATATAATCTTTGCAAAGTATACAAAATATAAGAATCCAAGTGTGGATTAAGGCACACATCTAAAGAGTTGAGTCTTAAGTTTAAATTGTTAAATTAATCACTTGCTAGATTTGTTTTTTAGTTATAACTAAGGCAACTCAAGAGTAAACCTAAGAGCTAGTGGGAACATTTTAATTTGTTTTTCTTAAAATCAAATATGTTGTTAAACATATTAAAAACAATTTTTTATCTAAAAAATATTTTATCTCTTAGATTGAAATAAAGTTTCTTATGGGTATTTTAGAAAATAAAACATACAACCTTAGAATATATGTTTGATATATTAAACATATGTGGTGAATTAGGTCTGAATACAATATGAAATATCATTGAGTGAAACTCGATTGATCTATCTTACTTGATAAGATTGAACACATGAATGGAAACCTTAAGTATTACTAAAGGATTCATTATGTAAATCATATTGTGTATGGGGCTATTTTAATTTTTTGCATGAGTGCAAGATGTTTTGACAACATTGAAATCTAATCGAAAGATGTTAGATAAATACTAAAAGGAACATTTTGATGGATTTTGTTTTGGATTAGGAATTCATTCCTAGACTTAATGATAAAGAGACTATAGATATACACTGCGATAATCATAGTGCAATTATCATAGTCTAAAAACCTTGTGTTTGAATAAGATCCAAATATTATCAAATAAGTGATCACAATTTATAGATTTAAGCATAGTGTTGTTGTATACACTAGTTCTTGTTTTAATTAAGATGATACTCAATTTTAGTCTATGCAAGTTTTCTATCAGGAATGATAACATTGCTGACTACACATGCTTGATTTAAACGCATACTTGCATAAATACATTAAAAGAATAAGAATACTTTACAATTTAGAAAACTGTTGAGATGACTGTCTCCAATAGGTGTATTGCGTATGTCATATACCTTATAAAATGTAGTGTGACTATACTTATAAAAGTAATACTTGTAATTGAGTGCACGCGTACAAAGCGGCAATCATCATAAAAGAATCTCACTATTTGTGAGTTTTTGAAATATGCATTCTCAAAGTTTCACTAGATCAAAACCTAATTAATTTGTTCATGGAACTTATGCCTTATCAACAAAGCGATTGTTCTAACTAAGACATAAGTGTTTAACTAGGATCATCATGCATTAATCTTGTTGGATATTTGGATAATGGAACTATAAGAAGTTGTATTAAATAATGAATTGATATACCAGATATGACCGTCTTCATTTATACTACTGTGTTCTATATTTGCATTGTTAAATCTTTGAATAAATTTATTTATTCTAAACTTGTTCATTGCCAGTCAACAATATGAGAATATTATTGAGATAAGACAAATGTGATTGATTGGCTATATTCGGTTGAATATTAAAAGATGTGTCGACCAAACTCATATGTTATTTAATGTTGTTGAATATTGGATACCTCAACTTGTGTAAATCACTTTATGGATCGACGTTGTCACACCACTTTATGGATCGACGTTGTCACACCCCTAAAATGTTTGCAATGGAAGGTAACCGGAGGCGTAATTGTGGATGCATTATTGAGGAATGTAATTGCACAAGACAATAATTTTCATTTTCTAATATCAATTGTTTTATGTTACAGTTTTATATTAACAATTTTATGTTTTGTTTTTACGAATATATTGTTTTATTCATATAAGTGTCATTAATAGATAACCAATTATTAATATCAAAGTCCATTTTTAAATGTTGAAATCAATGAATAATATGACAAAATAGATCTAACATAAATCATACCCAAAACCACATCCGTGAATGGGGATTTAAAACTTGTTATATGTACTGTAGATATTGTAGCTTGTTTAGATTGTATAATGTGAAAATATTATTATATTGTTGAGTAAGAGAGTGTTTTATAAAGAGTATTAATTATATGTGTTGGTTTAATATATTTATGTATTAAATAGATGTAAACATAGCTTTATACAACTTGTATTAATATTACTTAAAAAGTAATTAGTTGTGTTTTAACTGGTTATGTTAAAATTGGTTGTATAATATATTTGTTTATTTGTATATTTGAATTTCAAGTTTCAAGTGTATTAGTGTATTTAATGCCAAAAATACCTTTATGCATTATAAATAGTTAAGAGATAAATAGTATTAAGTTCATATATTACTGTAATAGACGTATAAAGTATAAACATTAATACTTATATTTATAGGATTAAAGTCATTCACTAATACACTGTAATATAAAATATTACTAATTTATTACTATCTTAAGAATTTTACATTATAACAATACCATAAAGTAGAATAAAGTAAATATCTATGTATACAGTAATGAGTATAACAGTGTGTAGCACGTATACCCTTATTACAAATCAAGTGATATTTGCCTGGCTAAAAGCATTACAATAACAATGTTTCTCCCCTTTCAGTTCATTCTTATGTCATTTTCCTTTCTATTGTTGCTTTTGATTCCGTTTAAGTATCTTTTAGCATCTGATTCAAAAACCCAGAAAAACCTACTGTTAGTTTATGGATGATAAATTAATAGATGTGTGTTAGGATCGAACTCAAGATCACGGGATTGCACTCACTACGAGTTAACAATTAATAAATAATATATTTGTTAATTTTACACGTAAACGTTTAACGGTCGTTAAGTATTTAACGGAAAAGACTAACGACCATAAGGGCAAGGACAAGTACATAATTACATAATTGATGTTACATAATGTTACATAATTAATGTTACATAATTAATGAATTGATGTTACTTGTTCACCAAGTATTAGGGTTAGGGTGCCTATATAAACACCCATATGGAGAGGTGAAAGACACACAATAATCCCTAAACTCTATCACTCCTTTGTCCTACATTCGACCCCATAACCTTGGGTTGATCGGATCGAATCGTTCGTTTAAACGCTACGTGTTATCAAGCTAGTGATTGGTTAACTCGATACATAGCGTGTGTACAAGATCGTGATACAATCTTCCTTTAGATTGTTCTTGGATTGTTTTCGTATAAACCCTAATTAGGGTTCTTGGAGATAATCCCTAAGCAATTTGATTCTTGTTCGGGCTAGAATCAAAAGGTATGTAACCCTAATTCGGTTAATTATTCAAACATGTTATTTGATCCTTTATTTGCTTCCGCTATTCTATGCTTTGATGTTATGGTTTAATATAATTGTTATGAAAGTATAAAACCATCACCTACCACCATCTCCGCCAAAGCTTCCAATCATTGGAAACTTTCACCAACTAGGATCGAGCCTCCGTCACTCTTTTCGTGATTTAAGCCGAACATACGGACCACTCGTGTTGATTCACCTGGGTAGCGTACCTGTTTTGGTAGTTTCCTTGGCTGAAGCAGCTCAAGAGATCATGAAAACCCATGATTTAGTGTTTTCAAGTAGACCAAAATTGTATATTCCCGATAAACTTACTTATGGGTCTAAGGACATGGGATTTGCTCCCTATGGTGAGCACTAGAGGCAGGCCAAGAGCATTACAGTTCTCCATCTTCTAAGTAATAAACGGGTTCAGTCATTTCGGGAAATAAGAGAAAAATTAACTACTAGTATGATTAACATGATGGGAAAAAGTTGTGGTTCTGCAGTTAATTTAAGCGAAATAATTGTTTCGCTTACTAACGACATAATTTGTGAGGTAGCCTTTGGAAGGACATATGGTGATTATTTAAAGTTCATAGACTTGCTTAGAAGATTCCAGATCTTGCTTGGCACTTTGAGTGTAGGGAGTTACATTCCATGGCTCTCATGGGTAGATTGGTTGCGTGGTTTAGAGGGAAGAACAAATAGAGTTGCTAAAGAACTTGACGAGTTTCTTGATGGCATTATTGAAGAGCATATCGATAATAACAAAACGGTTGATGAAAATGTTGATCAGCGGAAAGATTTGGTTGATATCTTGCTAGATCTCCAGAGAGAGAACGCAAGCAATTTTGCGCTTGAAAGAGATACCATTAAAGCTGTCATCCTGGTAAGATCTATTAGCATCTCTCTTTACAATGTCATGATAAGATATAACTAAAGCAATGTTGTACGTATGCATGCATTACAATGTGTTTTAATATGAAATGTATTCATTGTTTAAAATTTATATTTCTCGTAGGATGTGTTTTCTGGTGGAGCTGATACAACATCCACAAATATAGAATGGGCACTTAGTGAGCTAGTAAGGAACCCGCGGATCATGAAAAAGCTGCAAACCGAAGTACACAAAATTGCACAAGGAAGACCCATGATCACCAAGGACGATATACAACAAATGCCTTACTTGAAAGGTGTCCTCAAAGAGGCATTGCGGTTACACACTACACTCCCTCTACTTGTACCTCGAGAATCAAGGGAAAATGTCGAGATAATGGGGTACAACATCGCCCAAGGTACTCAAGTGATGATCAATGCTTGGGCAATAGCGAGAGATCCTTTCCTATGGGATGAACCAGAAACCTTCAAGCCAGAAAGATTCTTGGATAGTTCCATTGACTATAAAGGGTTTAACTTTGAATTTTTACCATTCGGTGCTGGACGAAGAGGGTGTCCCGGAACTCTATTTGCTATAGTTATCAATGAGCTTGTTTTAGCAAACATAGTGTACAAGTATGATTTGGCATTGCCAAACGATGCAAAACCAGAAGAGCTAGACATGAGTGAGATCAACGGACTAACTGTTCGTAAGAAGTCACCTCTACTAGTTGTGCCGACTCCTCGTTTCTAGTTGTTCATTATAAATTTTATTATGTTGAGAGGAAAACAGAGTTGAAGGTAAAAATTATTGAAATTATTGAAAATACTTATGCTAAAGTCGTTTATTTCGTAGTTTTCTTGACTATTTATAATCCAAAGATGGTCGGATAACTTAGCTTTTATAAGCCGAAGTTGTTGGATACCTTTTAAATTTTATAAAATTTGCATTTCTATGTTTTACTTTTAGATGATGTTTGATTCGTAGATGGTTTAGTATTGAGATATGGATTTATACAAGGATTTTAACTCGTTGCCGCGGAGCATTTGTATTTGATCGTATTGCACGTAGTGTAATTAAACGTCTTCAATTTCTGAGCTAATAGGAACTGCCAATTGGCGAAACTCTCATGTTATGCTCTACTTGAAGTAATACATTCTATTAATTCTTTAAAAATGCTTTATAAGGCATACACATATAAAGCTGAACCAAGGTTTTTCACTCATCTAAATACTTGAAAGTGCTTCAATAATTTTAGCTAAGAGCATAAACCGAGTAGTTTCATCAAAAACAAGTACTCATTGAAAAGAGGAACACATAAAGAGTATCAAATTAGCTAACAATCGTGAATTTTCAATATTTTTTTCTAACATACATAATCGAATTCTCAAGACACTTTAATCATCATAAAAAGCTAAATATTTATAAAACAAACGTTTAGGGTCCTACTTACAAAATAATATTTACATCATGCATGACATAACTAAAGTTGACTTTTATGTTTCGTTACATCAAGGATCTTTCCAGATTTAGAAAGATATTTGATGAATATGGACACATTGAGTCTTGTCAAAAATCCTTTTTGGATTTGTCTGTGACAGATCTACAGATCCTTTCGGACTAAAGGACGGATCCCTTTCCAAAAGAATCCGGTGGGATCCGGACAGAACTAGTTTATGATTCTTGGCTTTTAAATAGAAGTGTGTTATTCACTTGTTTCTCACCATTTCTCATTCATTCCTATATGCTAACATCATTTTCTCAGTCCTTGATCATCGATTTGTGTATATAATCACATCTTAAAGTGATCCATCATTTATAGACCCATACGAAACAAGCATCGTACAAGCATACCAGAAGTTGAAGCCTCAAGTTCATTGGAGCTTGTCCTCATACTTCTAGATCTAAATTAATTGTATATTCGGTAGTATTTTTATTTCTATTATACATCATTACATTGTGAAAGATCGTTGAGATCTAGGTTGGTTCTGCCTCGAACTAGATCTCGGTATTTAGCTTAGAACTGGATAAAGTGTAAGCGGTGCCAGGTTGTTCTACCTCAAACTAGAACTCGATATTTTGCTTAGTACCGTAAAAAGTGTAAGCAACGTTGTGAAGATTTCTCCACTGGTGAAGAAGCTTGTTGACATAGTGCATTGAACTCTCTATTTGGATACTCGGTGAGTGGAGTAGGGCGAGAAAAAGAGTTTTCATAGCCGAACCACTATAAATATTTGTTGTTTGTCATCTATATCCACGTGATGACAAGAAGTCCATCCGAAAGCTGCAAGATGACAAGAAAGAAAAAATCAAAGAAATTGAGTTAGATGCGGTGACTCAAATCACATCATCGAGGAATGTCTAAAACTCGGAAAGACCAAAAAGCCTTTGTTGGCGGGTCGTAAAGTGATAGTAGTGAAGATGATGACGAGCTAAACAAAGACGAAATTTGTCTCATGGCCCAAGAAACCAACGAGGTACAATCTCACTCTTCTTTTTATAATTCTTCTATAGATGATGACTCATTACAAACTGAGTGCAACAAGCTTTGTGAACTAAAATTGAAAATCATAAATAGAAACAAGCTTTTGAAAACTAAACGATAATTTCTTGAAAATGAAGTTTATGAACTAAAAGAGAAAATGAAACGTTTAGAAAAGAGCAAAACCATTAACGAAGGTTGTATATCTTGTCAAGAGCATGGACTTGAAATTGAAAAACTCAAACCCACACAAGAAACACTCATTGAGGCAAACTCTAAATTTGCAAAGTTTGATAAAAAATACTCGGTGTGTAATGATATGTCAAAAGCTCAAAAGTCACTAAATGACAGGTTTCACAAATAGTGAAGCATCAACGGGAAAAACTGCATTTATTCAGTCTGCTGTCAACAAACCTATGGATCCAACAGATCCCTTTCCAAGGGATTCGGCTAGTGTTACAAAGGGATTCGTGGAACCTGCAGACAGACCAACACAGAACATTCGCAACTCCTCATCTTGAGTTCATTGTCAAAACCTTTAGACCAGCATAGAACCTTCTGTTAATCATATAAAATAGATACCACCTTCAAGACAAGGTATAGGACTCTCCAAAAATGAGTTTAGGCCTAAATCGCCCAACCAAAGGTTGTTAAACCCATTTCTAAATGCCCATTTCCCAAGAGTAACCATAACAAATAATCGGACTATCACACCGTGGGCTGGAACTACAATCATTTCCAAACACCCAATTATATGCCATGGAACGTTTGTCCACCATTCACGTACTGAAACCAAGTAAACGGGCCATTTAACACTAACAAACCTATGAGACATTGAGGACCAAATTTTTGAGTTGTTTTTGTTATTTAGGTATACTTGAAAACCATATTAGAACCGGATGAATGGATCAAGGATAGTGTATGTTCCTAGCACATAACCGAGAACAAGAATCTCTTCTCATCCTATCAAGCATACGACGGAGGTAATATTATCTTCGGTAGCAACTTAAAGGGAAAAATCATAGGCAAAGGTACGATTAGTCATAACTCCCTCACTATTAAAAATGTGGATCACGTAGACAACTTAAGTTTAATCTACTAAGTATTAGTCAAATATGTGATAAAAAATGTAAAGTACTAATTAGCAAAACCAAAAGTGAAATACTAAAAGACAGAATAACCATAGGTAGAGGGATTGGGAAGAACGATCTTTATGTTATGAAGATCAAGAAATCACCTAGGGACAAGCTTTGTCTTACCACCATAGATGAAAACTCTACCTTGTGGTGTAGGAGGCTAGGACATGATAATATGAGATTAATACAATCTTTATCATCTAAAGAACTAGTTAGAAGTTTTCCTAAGTTGAAATATGACCAACCCTTTTATGATGCTTGCAAAATTGGTAAACAAGTTAATGCTTCTCTTAAAGCTAAAAACATGGTATCAACATCTAGGTGTCTAGAACTATTGCATATGGATATTTTTTCCTACCCGCTATACAAAGTTACGTGGGTAAATTTTATACCATGGATATAGTGGACGATTACTCACGATATACTTGGACACAAATTTTGAAAACCAAAAACAAAGCTTTTGATCAATTTGAGATTTTGAGCAAGAAAATTCAAAACCAAACCGATTGTCCCATTGTGTCAATTCGTACAGATCATGGTCGAGAATTTGACAATGGGGTGCAATTTTTAGCCTTTTGTAATGCCAACGTCAACTAACAATTTCTCGGCTCCACGCACTCCTCAATCAAATAGGATAGTAGAACATAAAAATTAGACTCTCCAAAAGATGAGTAAAACAATGCTTAATGAAAAAAATATTTACTGTCATCGACACTTTAACATATATAATTAAAAAATAATAATAAGACCACTGTTAGGAAAAACGCCATATGAGTTATATAGAGGCAAAAAACCAACTTTAGGATATTTTAGAGTGTTTGGTAGAAAGTGCTTCATTTTGAACACTCGGGATTATCTCACCAAGTTTGACCCAAAGTCTTACGAAGGTATGTTTCTTGAATATTTTCAAAATAGTAAATCGTACGTCGTTTAAAACAAACACACCATGAAATTCGAGGAATCGTTGAATATAACATTTGACAAAAGTCCACCTCCCTTTAAGACATCACCTTTAGTAGATGGTGACCTAGTTGAAAGTCAAGTCATTGAAAATGAAGGACACTATTGACCTCTAGGAAAATGGACCATTAAATAATCAAATTGTTAATGTTAAATAAATCTAAAAACCATCCTCTAGATAAGGTCATAGGAAAATTAAACGAATGGTCTTTAAGGTCACAAATTCAAAATCAAAGTAACTTATTTGGTTTCGTGTCAAATATTGAACCTAAAAATGTAAATGAAGCTATTAAAGATGAAAGTTGGGTCATTGCTATGCAAGAGGAACTAAATCAATTTGTTGCAAACGATGTTTGGGATTTAGTATCTCGACCTAAGGATCTTTCCATAATTGGGACAAAATGGGTATTTCAAAAAAATTAGATGAAAATGGTGTAGTGTCTAGAAATAAAGTTAGGCTTGTTGCACAAGGTTATAATTAACAAGAAGACATTGACTACGCTCAAAATTTTGCTTCGGTTGCTAGGCTCAAGTCAATTAGAATATTGCTTGCATATTGTGACAACCATGATTTGAGCAGGTTAGTCAAACCATTAGTATTGACTTATGTGCCTGTTGCAATATATGGTGTATGTGATTCTGTGTGTTTATATGAGTTTATGTGGGTTATGTGAGGTATTGGTAAACAATCTATTGAGTGTGATCATCTCAATGAGATTGGAATAGTGGTAAAATTGGTTGAGTTCATTTCGTTCACTTTTGAGTGACAAGGAAATAAGTATTGAGATTTGAGCGTTTCCGTGTTAAATGTGTAAGTATTATTACGTATACGTATTTTTGTGTTCCGTATCTAGATAGATTTTGATTTTAAGTGGTAAGTAAGAAAATGTAAAAGTTCTATTCTTTGGAATGTTATGTTGAAATTGAAAGTTAGTATTTATTTTAAAAGTCTAGTGAATTGCGTTTATGCAAAAAGGTATACTCAAATAAGTTAAGGTTTTTATTAAAACTTAAGGTATTGTAAATACATAAGTAATTAGTAAAAAAGAATTAAAGGGGGTGCCGATCGGTTGGGTTTAAAAGGGGGAAAAGGAAACAAATTTGAGTCCAAATCTAATTCCTAAATTAGAGTTAATCTAGAATATCTTTTAGGAGGCCTATAAATACAAAAATAAAAGATCCCTAAACCCCTATGCTTGTTCGACCGATCCAGAGAAAGAAAAAGAAGAAATTTTTTAGGGTTTAAGGTATTTTCTAATTCTTTGTTTAATTCTAGTTCTTATTTTAATTCTTGTAATCTAAGCATGATGGATTAGGTTTAATCATGAAATAAATTAAGGTTTATAACTTAAGGTCTTTTATAACTTTCTAGTGTTTTTAGTTTAATGATGATTGTTGGATCATTGATTTCAATGATTCGTGATTTTAATCATGCGGTTAGGGTCTAGATCGCCGAATTAGTTGTTTATTTCACTGCAGGGGGAAAAAAAAATAAAAAAGTTAGGCAGTTTTGTACTGGTCATAACTGAATCAAAAAATTCAAAAAAAACTATTTACAAGATACTGGAGATAACTTAGAGAGTCTACTTTCCCATCAAAGTTGGTCTCTGTGTGTTTTTGATGGTCTGTAAGTGGGTTGCTAAAAGGTTCTTTACAAAATCAGTGTGTTTGTAAAAGGGATGAATTTCAGTTTTGGTTTTGATTTTTCTAAAAATACTTAGGCTCTAGTAGAGGGCTCTAATTCTACGTGGAAAGTTAGGTCTATTTATTATTTGTGACCCTGAATTTTTTTAATGCATATATGAGTCTAATTAGTGGTCATCCAGTGTCTCATACTTTTTGGGGGTCAAATTCTGGCACGAATTTCTGGGACACTTTGGATTAATAAATTTCTAATGGGTATTGTAAAAGTCGGTAATGGCTATGGGAGAGCTATGAGAGTTTCATAGGACATATATGTAGCATGGTGAATTTTGGTTTGAATTGTGGAAGTGTTTAAGTGGTACGTTTAGGACGCGTAAGCGAGTATAAAATTCTGCTCAAAACCAGAAAATTTAAAGTGTAGCATTGAAGTGTAAATGACATATGTAGGAGTTGGAAATGGGTTAAATCAAGTATAGACTAGTGGTTAGTAGCTTAGATTATCAATTCATAGTTGAGGTTACATCATATTGGGTTGAATGCCTAATTGATGGTAGCTTATTGTGTGCTTAATTGTTTAGATTATCCGTGAAGTATTTGTGAAGCTTTTGTTGGATTCTTTTGGGGATGCTAGATCAGGTGAGTTTCATACGTCCCATTTTTAATGTTTTTCATTTGGGATGGAATGATGCAAAAGAGGTTTTGAAATGTTTTTAGTTACTGTGATAATGTGATTTAAATGATGCATGGGCTATACGTGACTATTGTATGTTATGTGCTACTTGCTTTTATGGTGTTGAATTGTTGTGCTTGAGCGTGATCGTCTCATGGCATTTATGGATTTGATTGGTAGTAAGAGTTATATGTCTTATAGTGTGTGTTGTTTGACGGTGAGCGTGATCATTCTCATTGGTGTTATGTTAATGTAGTGTGGATTGAGCGTGAGCGTCTCAATGTGGATTGATGTGATTGCATGTTAGCTTGTATGATAGTACGTTGTATATCCTACTATGTTATGTTTTATTTATCACAGTAATTGGAATTAAAGGTTTGTTCTGCGTGTCTTAAACCTATGAATCTCACCAACCATTGTGTTGACGTTTTTTTTAAGCATTCATTTTTAGGTGAGCTTCATGAGATACAGGGTTAGAGGAGTTGGTTGATACAATGAAACCGCTAGATAGAGGAGTTCGTCCTGTGTTTGTTTATGTTTGTTGCATGATTTTGTTGAATGTTATTTGATTTTATTAGGATCGTGAGATATTGTTCTTTATTGGTGAGACCCTTTTTTTTTTCATTAATACAGATGTCGTTCTTTTGGTTTTCGGTATGTCATGACATATTGTGACTTTATTACTTAGTTTGCATTTAGTGTACTCTATTGTTGACACCCATTGTGTTGTGATGATATACATGATGTTTGCCCTCGTTGTTTCCGCCTGGCGGGTTGTGACAGATTGGTATCAGCGCCTTTGGTTATAGAGAAATCTCGGTGGTTGAGCCTAGACTATAGTTAAGGGTCCTCATTTAGGGTTTAGGTGTAAGTAGTTATCATATTATACTTATTTTCCCTAGTTTCATAAAAGGCCATTATAACTATATTACTATATAGAATAAGTTGATTTGCATTTAGGGCTTATGTGTAAGTATATACCTATTATGCTTATTTTCCCTAAGTTTCATAAAGTATATTATACTATATACCATATATAAGTTGAGTTTTTCTTTGTTATTTTGAGATCCGTAACCTGATATAGTCTATGTTTTGTGGTCTATTATAGTATGTCTCCCCCTATTGCTATGTGGCCGTGTAAAGTCAAAGAGAAGATGACCTTGAAGGAAGTTGATGGACAAACGGTCAAGGAAATTGAAACAAAGATAATTGCCAAGGATGACACTATCACCAGAGTTCCTGAAAAATTTCAAGGTTATGAAACGTCTAAAGAAGAGCCAGTGGAACAACCTAGAAGACATGACATGTATGGATTTGTGGATCACTCACAACTTCAACAAGGAAATCCTATGAATGAGTTTGCACCACATCCACTACCTCAGCCAAAGGGTAACATGAATGGATGGTTGATAGAAGATGAGGAAGAAGTTGAGAAGAATGAAGTGGACTCGGACCTTGAGTCCACCGCAAGTAGTAAACATGTGTAGAAGAAGACAACTAAAGCTGATCATGATCGCGCGTCTCATAACTGCCCATATTGTTCTAAGTAATTGATATGTTTTAGCTTGTTTTTCTTTCTTTTAACGTTTGGAGCCATGTTAGGAATGTTATTTTCGATGTTCGGATTCTGAGTATTAATAATAAAAGTGATTACTAGAATTATTCCTTGTGTTAATTGTTGGTTTATTTTTTTTTAAAAGGTGCTATATGGTGTGTTTATTTTATGAAGTGTCTTCATAGGAGGGAATACAACTGTGAAAAGGGGCATCTATAATTATGGTGGCTAAAATAATTATACATGCGCCACAATATAGGTGGACTTGCAAGTATGATTACATGGATTATTGTTGATGCGTTGCATGTATGTATATGGTTATTAAGAAGTATGATAAGATCATGATCCCTATTATATCGTCTAATGTATATAAATTTTATATCTTATAGAAAATGACTCCATCACGTTAAAGCAGCAACAACGATAACAACAACAACGAGAACCCTGACATTGCTGCTATTATCGCGCAACAATTGCAAACCATTCTTCCTCAGATTATCACTCAAGTGACTAACAACGTGAACAATGCTAATAACGGTAATGGAGGAAATGGTGGTGGTGGAAATGGAAATGGTGGGAACAACGGATGCACTTTCAAGGCATTCCAATCTTGTAATCCCAAGGAGTATGATGGGAAAGGAGGTGCGATAGTGCTTACTCGTTGGATCGAGAAGATGGAAAATGTGATTGATAATAGTGGTTGTGCGGAGAATCAAAAGGTGAGGTATGCGGCTAGTTCATTGGTGAACAAAGCTTTGACTTGGTGGAACACTCAAGTCCAAGCAAGAGGACGTGAGGCTGCAATGGCCATGACATGGAACGATTTTAAGGCATTGATGGTTGAAGAATTCTGCCCAAGTAATGAAATGGAGAAATTGGAGAATGAGTTTTGGAATCACAAGATGGTGGGAGCTAATCATGCTGCCTACACTGATAGGTTTCATGAGTTGGCCAAGTTGGTCCCACACTTAGTTACACCTGAGTCATCTCGTATTAAGAGGTACATAGCCGGACTGGCTCCTGAGATAAGAGGAATGCTTCGAGCAACCCAACCAACTACTATTCAGAATGCAATACTGAGGGCTGGAATACTTACTGACGAAGCAGTCAGCTGTGGTACCTTGACAAAGGGTAATGACAAGAGGAAAGTAGTGGAAGAGTCTGGTAAGTCAGGAGGATCGTGGAAAGACAACAAGAAGGCAAAAGTGGGCACAGGGTTTGTGGCGACAGCTCCTCCTAGAAATGAAGTCGCAAACTCAAATCCCAAGTGTAGCAAGTGTAATACGCATCACCCAGTAAACGGGCCCTGCAATGTGTGTTATAACTGTCAAAAACCGGGCCATTATGCCAGAAATTGTTGGGCACCAATTAGACAAGTGACTCCGGTGAATGCTGTTAGAATGAGTAACAATCCGAGAGTGTGCTATGAGTGTGGTAGTCCAGATCATTTTCGCAACACTTGTCCCAAGATGAATCGAGCACCGGGGCAAGCTGGAAATCAATTGGCTTTGGAGGGCAGCCGAAATAACCGAAGCAATGGAAACCAAGTTAGAGGAAGAGCTTACAACGTGAATGTGAATGCAATGGAGGCGGTCCAGGATCCTAACGTTGTAACGGGTACGTTCTCTCTGAATGATCACTTTGTTACCGTATTATTTGATTCTGGAGCCGATTTTAGTTTCATATCTACTGAATTTGCGCCCCTACTTAATGTGAGACCTAGTATTGTGAATCCTGGTTATGTGATAGAAGTAGCTGATGGTAAGAAAGTAGAAGTGGATAGAATTATCCGTGACTGCAAACTAGAACTAGGAGGTTCCCTGTTTAGCATAAACTTAATACCTTTAGGTCATGGAAGCTTTGATGTGATTGTGGGAATGGATTGGTTGTCCCAACATAAGGCTGTGATAGTATGTCATGAGAAGGTAGTAGAAATACCCGTGGAGGATGGTAGGATCCTTAGGGTACATGGAGAACGGGCCGTAGGAATCACCAAAGCATTGAAGAGTGCAAAGGAGGATGAACCAAAGTTGAGCGATATATCTGTGGTACGTGAATTTGAAGATGTGTTTCCAGAAGACTTGTCAGGATTGCCTCCGCAACGACAAGTGGAGTTTCGCATAGATCTAGTTCCTGGAGTGACGCCTGTTGCGAAGTCTCCATATCGACTAGCGCCCTCGGAAATGCAAGAATTGTCTGGGCAGCTGCAGGAGTTGCAAGACAAGGGTTTCATACGACCTAGTCATTCTCCATGGGGAGCGCCAGTGTTATTTGTCAAGAAGAAGGATGGTTCGCTACGTATGTGTATCGATTATAGAGAGCTGAACAAGTTGACGATTAAGAATCGTTATCCTCTTCCGAGGATTGATGATTTATTTGACCAACTACAAGGATCGCGTTATTTCTCCAAGATAGACCTTCGGTCAGGTTATCACCAACTACGCGTGCATGAAGACGACATACCTAAGACGGCGTTTCGAACGAGATACGGACATTTTGAGTTTACGGTTATGCCTTTTGGGCTAACCAATGCACCTGCAGTCTTTATGGATCTGATGAATAGAGTTTGTAAACCGTACTTAGATAAGTTCGTTATTGTGTTCATCGATGACATCTTGATCTACTCGAAGACGAAGGAGGACCATGAAGTTCATTTGGGTTTGGTGTTGGAATTGTTAAGGAAGGAGAAGCTGTATGCCAAGTTCTCCAAGTGTGAGTTCTGGTTGCAAGAGGTGCACTTTCTTGGTCATGTTGTCAATCAGAATGGTATACATGTGGATCCCAGCAAAATAGAAGCGGTAAAGAATTGGAAGACCCCTACGACGCCTTCTGAGATTCGATCATTTTTGGGATTAGCCGGTTATTACCGACGGTTTATTGCAAACTTTTCCAAAATTGCTAAACCTCTTACCTCGTTAACTCAGAAGAATCAGAAGTATGTGTGGGGTGTGGAGCAAGAAGAGGCTTTTCAAACTTTAAAGAATAACTTGTGTGATGCACCAATATTGACGCTACCTGATGGAGTGGAAGATTTCGTGGTTTATTGTGATGCATCAAACCAAGGATTAGGTTGTGTACTCATGCAAAGGGGCAAAGTGATTGCTTATGCATCGAGGCAGCTGAAAACCCATGAGAAGAACTATACGACGCATGATTTGGAATTGGGAGCTGTTGTGTTTGCTCTTAAGACTTGGAGGCATTATCTGTATGGTACTAAGAGTGTTATCTATACGGATCACAAAAGTCTTCAACACATTTTTGATCAGAAAGAGCTGAATATGCGTCAGAGGAGATGGATTGAGTTGTTTAGTGATTATGAGTGCGAGATTCGTTACCATCCTGGTAAGGCGAACGTTGTGGCTGATGCATTAAGTAGGAAGGAGCGGTTGAAACCTAGACGTGTAAGGGCCATGGCAGTGACTATCCAGGCTGGAATGAGAGAAAAGATACAAGCAGCCCAGAGTGAGGCGCTTAAGCAAGAGAATATACTTATGGAAAATCTGCATGGTTTAGATCAGCAGATGGAAAAGAAAGAGGGTGAGAGTTTGTATTTTATGGACCGTATATGGGTTCCATTAATAGGAGACGTGAGAACGATGATCATGGATGAAGCTCACAGGTCTAAGTACTCTGTGCATCCTAGAGCGGATAAGATGTACCATGATCTTCGTGATATGTACTGGTGGCCGGGAATGAAGAGAGATATTGCTACTTATGTTAGTAAGTGTTTGACATGTTCAAAGGTAAAGGCTGAGCATCAAAGGCCTTCGGGTTTACTGCAACAACCTGAGATACCTGAATGGAAGTGGGATAAGATCACTATGGATTTTATCACTAAGTTGCCTAGGTCAAACGTGGGGCCATGGACATCGATTTGGGTCATAGTCAATAGACTGACTAAGTCGGCTCATTTCTTGGCTATAAGAGAAGACTATAGTACTGAGAAATTGGCAAAGATCTACATTGATGAAATAGTCGCGAGACATGGAGTTCCTGTGTCGATTATTTCAGATAGAGATGGACGATTTACGTCGCGTTGCTGGCAGACTGTGCAAAAAGCTTTAGGGACGAGGTTGGATATGAGTACGGCTTATCATCCCCAAACGGATGGGCAAAGTGAGCGTACGATTCAGACCTTAGAGGATATGTTGAGGGCGTGTGTAATTGATTTTGGTGGTAGCTGGGATGTTCATCTACCATTGGCTGAGTTTTCTTACATTTAAACCCCAATTTAAATTTTTACGCATATCATTCGAGTATAAGTATGTGCTAGTTTAAAGCTTGTACGGAAGGAAGTGTAGGTCGCCTGTTTTATGGGCTGAGATTGGAGAAAGTAGCTTGATTGGACCTGAATTGGTTCAAGAAACGACTGATAAAGTTGTGTTGATAAAGGAGAAGCTAAAAGCAGCGAGAAATCGTCAAAAGAGCTATGCTGATAATAGACGCAAACCATTGGAATTCGAAGTAGGAGATCGAGTGATGTTGAAAGTATCACCTTGGAAAGGTGTAATTCGTTTTGGGAAAAAGGGAAAGTTAGCACCGAGATACGTAGGACCATTTGAGATTCTTGAAAGGATCGGTCCTGTAGCTTATCGATTAAGGTTGCCTGAGGAATTGAGTGGAGTACATGATACATTTCATGTGTCAAACTTGAAGAAATGTTTGGCTGATGCTAGTTTGCATGTGCCATTAGATGAGATAAAGGTTGACAAAACTCTTCGTTTTGTTGAGGAACCTGTAGAGATTATGGACCGTGAAGTTAAGAGGTTAAAACGTAGTAAGATATCGCTTGTGAAAGTTCGTTGGAATTCTAAGCGTGGTCCTGAGTTTACTTGGGAACGCGAGGATTATATGAAGTCTAAATATCCTCAGTTGTTCGTTGAGCAAGCTGGTAAATCGGCTAGTTAAATCTCGGGACGAGATTTCCTAAAGGAGGGGATACTGTGACAACCATGATTTGAGCAGGTTAGTCAAACCGTTAGTATTGACTTATGTGCCTGTTGCAATATATGGTGTATGTGATTCTGTGTGTTTAAATGAGTTTATGTGGGTTATGTGAGGTATTGGTAATCAATCTATTGAGTGTGATCATCTCAATGAGATTGGAATGGTGGTGAAATTGGTTGAGTTCATTTTGTTCACTTTTGAGTGACAAGGAAATGATTATTGAGATTTGAGCGTTTCCGTGTTAAATGTGTAAGTATTATTACGTATACGTATTTTTGTGTTAGTAATCTAAGATAGGTTTAGATTTTAAGTGGTAAGTTAAGAATAATGTAAAAATTCTATTTTAGGAAAGTTAGGTTGAAAATGAAAAGTTAAAAAAGTTATTTTTAAAAGTCTAGTGGATTTCGTTTAAGCAAAAAGATATAGTCAAATTAGTTAAGGTTTTTATAAAAATTTAAGGAAATACAAGTAATTATATAATTAATAAATTAAAAAAAAGGGCCATGGTCGGCCGGTTTTAAGAAAAAAAAGGGAATTTTTTTTATTTGGAATCAAATTATAATTGGTAATTATCTAGGACTCCTTATTGTAGGCTATAAATACAAAATAAATCCCAAACCCCCTCCCCCTTGCGTTTGACAACCGAACAGGAGAAGAAAAAGAGAAAAAAAATAGGGTTTCTTTGCTAAGGTATTTTCTAATTCTTGTTTAATTCTAGTAAATTTTTAATTAATGTAATCTAGCATGATGGATTAGGGTTTTAAACATGTAATTTTCGGCTAGGGTTTGGATTAGGGTTTTATGTTTCTGAAATTTTATGATGTATAGATCATGTTTGATCATTCGTTTGATTGTTTTCATGATTGGGTTAGTCGGTTAGGGCTTGATCTTTAGATATAGTCGTTTTAATTTACTGCAGAATTTTGGTCAGTCTTGTAGAGGTCATAACTCATTCATAAACATTCAAATAAACAATTTACAACATACTTGAGATAACCTCAGAGAGTCTACTTTCCAGCAAAGTTGGTCTCGTGAGTTTTTATGGTCGGGAAGTGGGTCAAAAGGCCGTTACAAAATCAGTGGGTAAAACTGTGACGAATTTCAGTTTTGGTTTTGATTTTTCTAAAAATACGTAGACATCTAGTTAGAGGCTCTAAGTCACGTGGAAGTTAGTTTATATATTGTGTGTGACCCCTGAATTTTTTCTAAGCATATAATGAGGTCTAAAGTGGTCATCTAGTGTCATACTTTTAGGGGGTCAGATTCTGGACGAATTCTGGACACTTTGGATTAATAAATTTCTAAAGGGTAATTGTAAAAGGGTAATGGATTTGGGAGAGCTATGAGAGGTTCATAAGACATATATGTAGCATGGTGAATTTTGGTTTGAATTGTGGAAGTGTTTAAGTGGTACGTTTAGAACGCGTAAGTGAGTGTAAAATTCTGCTCAAAACCAAAAAATTTAAAGTGTAGCATTGAAGTCTAAATGGCATATGTAGGAGTTGGAAAAAGGTTAAATCAAGTATAGAACTATGATAGATAGCTTAGATATCTATCAGAGTTGAGGTTACATCATATTGGGTTGAATGCCTAATTGATGTTAGCCTATTGTGTGCCTAATTGTTTAGATTATTCGTGAAGTGTTTGTGAAGCTTTTGTTGGATTCTTTTGGGAAGCTAAGCATCAGGTGAGTTTCATAGTCTCACTTTTTATTATTTTTACATTTGGGATGGAAATGATGCAAAGAGGTTTTGAAATGTTTTAGTTACTGTGATAATGTGATTTAAATGATGCATGGGCTGTACGTGACTATTGTATGTTATGTGCTACTTGCTTTTATGGTATGAATTGTTGTGCTTAAGCGTGATCGTCTCATGGCATTTATGGATTTGATTGGTTGTAAGCGTGATCGTCTTATTACTCTGAGTTGTTTGAGTGAGCGTGATCGTCTCATTGTTGTTATGTTTTGTGTGAGGATTGAGCGTGAACTTCTCAATGTGGATTGATGTGATTGCAAGTTAGCTTGTATGATAGTACATTGTATGTCCTGCTATGTTATGTTTTATTTATCACAGTAATTGGATTTAAAGGTTTGTTTTGCGTGTCTTAAACCTATGACTCTCACCAACCGTTGTGTTGACGTTTTTAAGCATCATTTTCAAGTGAGCTTCATGAGAATATTGAGGTTAAGAGAGGTGGCTAGAATGACCTCTAGGGTTGCATTGGAGTTCGCTCCTGGGTTTGTTTATGTTTGTTGCATGATTTTGTTGAATGTTATTTGATTTTATTAGGGTCGTGAGATATTGTTCTTGTATTGGTGAGACCCTTTTTCATTAATACAAGATGTCGTTCTTTTGGTTTTCGGTATTGTCATGACACATTATGTCTTTATTACTTAGTTATGCATTTAGTGTTTCTCTATTGTTGACACCGTTGTGTTGTGATGATATCCATGATGTTACGTCTCGTGTTTCCGCATTGGCTGGGTGTGACATTTGAAGCCAAGAATCAAGAGAAGGAAGCCCTTGAAGTCGTTTCTAGGCATACGAACCAAAAACCCCTTATTCGACCCATTTTAAGCTCAAGTAAACATATATCTTGTTCAATAAGCTTATTTTCTATTTTAAAACTTTAATAAGCTTCCTTATGATCCTATATAAACTCTTGTTTAAGTCCTTG
This sequence comes from Tanacetum coccineum, assembly GCA_026074375.1. Classification (NCBI taxonomy): domain Eukaryota; kingdom Viridiplantae; phylum Streptophyta; class Magnoliopsida; order Asterales; family Asteraceae; genus Tanacetum; species Tanacetum coccineum. The sequence continues at coordinate 68,599 of BQNB010000610.1, read as the reverse complement.
AACCACAAACTGTTGGGTTTCTTGATTTGATGAGACAAAATGAATAAAAGAATGAAACAAAAGAACTAAAATTGTTATTAAAGAAATCTTCAAGCTGGTGGAGAATATGAAGATAAAGATGAAGATTTTGAAGATATCAGAAGATCTCCTTATAATGATAAAGATACAGAAGATATTAGAAGATATTCTTAAATGTTTTAAATATATTGTTTGTTCTTATCTTCTGTTGTAAGCCTTGATATCTCTCTATATAAAGAGAATCATAGGCGTGCGGTTTATACATCCATAGAAAACTAGAGCTCTCCCAATGAGAGTCTAGATAGTTAGATAACATAGTTGACTGATGAGAGTCGAATAGTACACCATAGTTAGTTGGTGTAGCCCCAAGTTATAGTTAGGGTAATAGGGAAATCGTTCAATAAAGAAAACCTTGTGATAACATTGATTGTCTTCTTATAATTCTGCTGTGCATATTCAATCATTGTTATTGTTTATCCTAGATACAAAGATCTAACCAATCTTGAGCTTAAACGATTCTCAACATGTGGTATCAGGTTACTCTTGATATCTAAGATCTCAAGGTTTTTGTGTTTTTGGTGTCGATTTTATAAAGGAGCAGCAGTTGTCGTGTTTGTGTATTTGAAGCTTGGTTTAAATTGTTACATCAGTTTGATGATATTCAAGAAGACTAGGGTTTTTCACAAACCCTAAAATCAAAAATCGTTTGAAGCAGTACATATGAAGAGAAGGTTTCAATAAAGGTTTGTCAATTTGGCTTGATAAATCAAAGCTGAGATTTGCATCAAGAAGAAGGTTTTCATGATCTGCTGATATAGTTTTTGTGTATGGCTGCCCAGTGATAAGGCAGGTTGATTATATGCTCGCTGGTGGACCTTACAATATGGAAACAGTTAGTTGGATGCGTAAATTAATTAAGGTGATGTTATGCTGAGTGGATTTTGAGAGCAGGTTGTTCATTGCTTATTTTAGTACTGCTCGTTCATGATTTAATACTGCTTCTATAGAATTAATATTGCTTGCCTCGAAAGTTAATACTACCACTTTGCTCGTTAATACTGCCCATATATTTTTAATACTGCTGAATTAGTGACAGAATGGCAACAGTTTAGCGACAGAATAATGTGTCACTAAATAACATGAGAGGAAGGAGCAATCAATTTGTGACAACCTAGCAATAGAAAAATGCGTCGCTAACAGCCTTGGGAGGAAGGAGTCACATATTAGTGACGGGTTAGTAACGGATTTGTGACAGATATTGTGTTGCTACGCATAGAAAGAAGAAACAAGTATTACATAAAGAGAAAAATAACACAACTTGCTATCTAGCATAGTTGGTTAAGAGTGTGTTGTTATGTGTTTCTTCCTAAAGGTTAGCAGTTCGAGTCCCATACATTCGTTCGTTTCTTTATTTTTTTAAGCAGGTCAAATGAAACAGACTAACGAAAATATAATTGGGCAATTGGTATAAATCAAAATTATTAGGCCAGCTTATATATAAAACGATGATGGGCCATACCAAATGTGTATTAAAAAGCAATTAGGCCGGATACACACATGGATTGAATTCAATTTTGGGCTGCTATTTTATGGTCATATTTGAAACAGTTGGGCCAGTTCCAAGGATGTAGTACAATTGGGCCCAAGATGTATCTGTGATGTTGATTAATAATGTTCGTGTATATGTTCAAATACATGTACTTTTCGAGTTTATGCTGCTTGGGATATAAAAACAGTTAATTAATACTGTTGGGTTCGAGTTTATTTATATTGCTTGCTTCGTCTGAGAAAAGATTTTAATACTGCCAGAGTTGTCCGACAAAGCAATTTGTACTGCTAGGCTTGTCCGATATCGGACAGTACTTGGTTTTTGGATGGTTTTGGATTTCAGACAGAACTATTTTTCAAATAGTTTATTCATATTGATTAAAGGCTCGGTTTGGAGATTTATTGAAGAGGTGATTACGAAGACAATTGAATATTGCTTATTTGATGTTGTAGTTGGGTTTCACAGGTGCGTGTCTTATCATATCTTAAAGTATAGTTTTGCAGGCTATGACTTTAAAGATAACTTGTTCGTGCTTACAATGGTGTGACGAAGACTTGTCAAAATCTAGCAAAGGTGTGTGATTTTTCTTATGGTGCTCAATGCTCACATTTGCTATCACTTAGTATGTGTCTCATAGAAGATGAGGATTTTTGTCAAGAGGTTGCGGTCTACTTATATTTCACAGATTTATTTATAAGTTCGACGTCACGTGGATAGTGCAAGACATAAGACACAAGTTTGGGAGATTCTACTTCTTCATCAAATTCGTTATACTTAGTTTTCTTCATCAGTGATCACTACATAGAGCCTACAGAGTTCGAGATTCAAGAGATGGTAAACATATTGGTTTCAGGGGAAGCTTATTGATTAAATGTTTAACCATCTACATGCACCACTTGAGGGGAAGTGTTTCGTTACTATTGCTAGTCATTTATTACTACTGCTAGTTTGTGTTTCTATTGCTCAGAGTCATTTTTCGTATTATGCTTCATGGTGGGTACTTTGAGTCATTGGAAGGATGGATTGGTAGCGTGGTATATGATTTGTAGTTGTTATGATCCAAGTTGCATATCTACAGAAGACCCCTATTAGATGATCACAAAAAGGGGAAAAAGATTACAGGTTTATTGATTTGCAGCTTATTTATATGTGGTGATATGTTCAAGGAAATCTTGATTTTGTTTCATTCAGAGAGATGATTACATCTCAACTTCAAGGGAAGCTTTGGCTTTATTATGAAGTTCGGACGCGACTTTGTTTGTTTTGTCATCATTAAATAGGGGAAGATTGTTGGGTTTCTTGATTTGATGAGACAAAATGAATAAAAGAATAAAACAAAATGACTAAAAATGTAATTAAAGAAATCTTCAAGCTGGTGGAGAATATGAAGATAAAGATGAAGATTTTAAAGATATCAGAAGATCTCCTTATAATGATAAAGATACAGAAGATATTAGAAGATATTCTTAAATGTTTTAAATATATTGTTTGTTCTTATCTTCTGTTGTAAGCCTTGATATCTCTCTATATAAAGAGAATCATAGGCGTGCGGTTTATACATCCATAGAAAACTAGAGCTCTCCCAATGAGATTCTAGATAGTTAGATAGCATAGTAGACTGATGAGAGTCGAATAGTACACCATAGTTAGTTAGTGTATCCCCAAGTTATAGTTGGGATAATAGGGAAATCGTTCGATAAAGAAAACCTTGTGATAACATTGATTGTGTTCTTATAATTCCGCTGTGCATATTCAATCTTTGTTATTGTTTATCCTAGATACAAAGATCTAACCAATCTTGAGCTTAAACAATTCTCAACACAAACCCATGCGTTTTGGTTTTCCTAAACCAAACGAACCCCTTTTAGATTTTCTAGTTCACAAGCTCTTTTCATAAGCTATAAGCTCGTAAACTATACTTATTTTAGCTTAATCTAATAAACCATAAGCTGCCAAACTCTTTTGGATTTCAAAAATATCATTATTATAGTTTTTGGACTTGTTTTACAAATAAATCCCATGCAAGGGGTATATATTGTAAATATTTTGAAATTATAACTAGAGGGACTGAAAATGTAATATTCCTAAAGTTATAACTATGAGGGGTTGTTTTGCCAAGTTTTAAAGTCAAAGGTTTAAATTATATATACTTTATATATAAAGGACTAACTTTGTAAAAGTATATAAATCAAGGGTATATATTGCCATTTTTGCATACTTAAAGATATAAAATATAATATTTTTATATAAATTATAAAAATATATATAAATATTATAAGACTCGATTTTATTAAAACCCGACACGTTTTGACGAGTTTGCTGGATTTACGATTTAAAGTGTCCTGGCTCCTCAAACGTTTACTGCATGACCTCTGAATTATGATAGCCCGAACAGTGATACAATATTTCCATAAATTAATAAATCAAAGTAATATGTATGTTAAACTTCATGAAGTTTTGAAACATAAACAATCAAACTAAGACTTGACATATTACCCCAGGTTGCGTGACGAGGCCGTTACTTTCATTTGATATACTTTTGCCATCAATCAGATTTCCCTGTTAAGGTGAGTTCATAGCCTCGCATTTTAAATCTTTGAAATATTTCATAAACCCGCGAGGGGGATACATGCTATAAACCTTGAATGCAAGTGTTTTTCCAACTGTATGCTATCCTGATGCATTGTTGCCCAAGTCCTTACTTTTGCCATTAAGACCCCACTATCATGAACCGTTAATTACTCTTTAGAGTAAGCACGAATGCTGTAAATAGATCTATTTAGGACTGAACTCCCCCATTGGTTTACATGTACTTTTGGTAACCAAACGCACTTCATTTGAATAACTATGCGGGTGTTTGGCAAAGGCACCCGTTGGGGAAACTACTTGTGATTATTGTTTATCTCAAGGCTTCAGTGTCATGAGCTTAGGGCAATAATTTTGTTTTCTATGATAATTGTATCTACATTGCAATTATTACTATTATGGGTGTATAACAACGTAACCCACTGTTATGATGACTTGTATTCAAACTATTTATCATAAACATATGAATTTCACTCAACCATTGTGTTGATCTTTTTAGCATGTTTATCTCAGGTAATTAAGCAACATATGGCATGGAGTCACGGACTTGAGGATGGCTAAACTGTTATCATTCAAACTTTATGTTTCTAGATTTTGGGACCTCTCTTTTTGTAAAACTCTGATGAATAAATGAATGATAACTAAATTTTCCAAAAACATCTCTTTATGAGTCATTTTCTATGATTATGACTGTTGTACTATGAAGTAATACCCCAGATTAGCTTCCGCTGCTATATTTGTCAAAATGGGGGTGTTAAAGATTGGTATCAAGAGCCACGGTTATAGAGAACAAGGTTGAAACCTTAACTATAACTACTTTTCTTTTTCCATCCAAGAAAGTCCTCCGTGCCACTTTATCTCCCGAATAGTATGTAAAGATACATAACTATTATACTATTATATAAATAACTTATGTTATTTACCACTGGGTTGTTAACAGAGTGATGTCTTCTCCCAACCACCCTACTTCCAATATTGAGGATGCTTTTTCCTCTAACTTTCTGGACTATATCTCGGCTTCCCCGGACTATTCCCCAGCTTTACCGGGAAAAACTTATTCTAGCTCTTCAAATAACTCATTTGGTTTACTTCTAATAGCTTCACCAACTCTTTCACTTTTTCATGATGACCCTTATATGAAGGTCATGCAAGCATATTATGATAAAGAATCAATTATTCCACCACCAACTATTGTGCCTCCATCTCCAATGCTATCACTAATGTTTAATCCTCAAGAATTCTTTCTTCCTGATGAATTATTGCCACCTTAGAAACGAGGTCGTGACCGATCATCCTCCTCTACTTCTGCCCTACCTTAAGAATTTGAGATAGGAGAAAGCTCTCATAAGATAAGTTTGGAACGTCACAAGGAACAAATTGAGGAAATTTTGAATCACCTAGATGATCTCTCTCTTGACCGCATTGATCATATGGAAGATAAAATAGAAGGTCTTGGAAAAGGTCGGGTGAACATACAACAAGATTTTGACAATCTAGAAACTGAACTCCAAGAGGTTCGTACTCAAATTGTTAAACTTCAAAGAAAGCAAATGGGAAATAACATCAAGATTGCTCTAGCTCGCTTCAGGATTGCTAATCTAGAACAAATCATCGAAGATATCCAGGTTCGTCACCAATCAGATAAGGAAAGTTTTCTGAATGCAATCTATGAACACAAGAACAGCCAGGAAGGACCATCGGACTACTAGATTAGATCCTAGTTATAGCTTTTGTTAGAACCTAGCAACGGATTTGTAACAACCGCAATTTTGGAATTTAAATGACTATTTTTACCCTTTGACTTGTCGGGTCCAATTGGACTTTTCACTTTTTGATCTTTTTAATTGTCCACACAAAAACGATTACCGCGTAACGTTAATTTTTTGAACATATTTAAATACAAATCAATTTGATCATTACAAATCTCTCAGGTGCAAATTAATTTTTTACTTATTTGACATGGAAAAACGAGAAGATATATGGTTATTCCTTAAGTTACTTATCAAAAACGACCTGCTAAATCACGTTTTCACGACCCGGACCCTAAAGCAATTTGATGTAAAACGACATTCCGGACAACTTTTTAGTTTTGCCCGAGACCCGAAAAGTAGCAAAAAATGATTGAAATACCCTCGCAAAATTATTAGAACGTAACAACCGTACCGGACACAAAAATAAAAATTAAAAATTATAATTAATTATCATCTTTTTTATTAAATAAAAGTAGTTAATAAATTATTTATCATATTATTCAGAGAACGTTTATTAAAAACGTATATGGTCGAGTCAAAGTGTATTTTTTACGAACAAAACTTACCCGAGACGCCCAATGACTACCAAATAAATAATAAACATTTTAAATGAATTTTCTAAAACGTTTATGAAAACTAGTCATGTAAATACTCATTTTGTGGGAAAAATCATTTGAAACGCAATGGCGCAAGTTTCGTGTTTTTTAACATCCTTTTAAGTGCTCAAACGAGTCCCGAGCTTAATAAAACAAAAATTACAATAATGGTCCCTGTGATTAGTTACACCTCAGAGTCCAAATAATATGTTTAGATTTTCGGTGAATATGGTCGTTAAGATTCGTTTACGAAGCTAATTTAATAATCAGTGACTTTTAATAAAAATTATATTGTTACTGATAAAGTATAATAATTTTACGGCTAAACTAGTAATTTTAGAAGGAATGAAAAGAAAAGATAACCTCCTCTTCCTCCATTTCTCTTCCCACTATAAACAAGAACAATACCCGTGTGTTGCACGGGTAGATGGTTATTTATAAGTTATGAATTGTTATAACATCTAAATTTTTTTCAAAAAACTCAATGAAGTTAAACTTTTTCCTGATTAGGTTTGTATAAGTTAGAAAGCCTTTATATATGTATCTAAAATTGAAAATTAATGATAAAAAATCAATATCGTACCACAAAAAACATACCGTTCATTAACACTAACACTAAATACAAAAAATCATAAATTATAAAATCTAAAAATCCTCATCATAGTGTAACGGATGTTATTGCCCCTTCTTGATCACGACTTTCGTTTTACGTATTACTTACGGAAAAAGATTTGATTTTTTTTAATAACCTTTGATTTACAAAAGGCCAACTCACTAAGTACAAAATATTTCACTAAAAAAGCCCAAGTTACTAATTAACTTTTCAAAATATTTTATTAATTAGAAACTAACTTCAAGCCCAAAAGGTACGCATTCTTTTTCAACTGCTATTTAGCGACACTTTACCTGTCACAAAACTGTCACTAATTCGTCACTAATCTGCTTTCTCCTTCCTCCCATAGCATTTAGCGACAGTTAATCTGTCACTAATCTGTCACTATTTCGTATACTCCTTCCTCCCATACTATTTAGCGACACTTTATCTGTCACTAATGTGTCACAGATTACTCCTTCCTCCCATGGTTTTTTGTGACGCTTTATCTGTTATAAATCAGTCACTAATGTGTCACATTGGCAGTAGTAATCTTTTCAAAGCAGACAATATAAACTTACAATAAGCAGTACTAAAATTTCAAACAGTACTAATAACCAAAGAAACCAAAAGTTATTGTAACATCATCTTCTCCAAGTTACATTTTTAAACCAAAATTTTGTATGAGCTTTTAAAACGGGTTAGTCTTTAAAATGGGTCATTTTTTAAATCAAGTTATATATCATTTCTAGTTTTAAACCAAGTTACATTTTGTTTCTGGTTTTAGCGAAGTAGCCAACATATAGTATCTACTTTGTAGTTAGTTATGTGAGTTTCCTCCAAAGCTATCTTGAGAGCTCATACAAAAGTATACTAAGGAAAAAAAATCCATACACAAAATAAAGACATTACCAAGAAACATCATCAAAAATTTATTCATTCTACCAATAAGAAATTGGAGAAGTACATGAACGGGAAAAAAACATCCTAAAAGAAACTTATTGGTTAAACACCAATAAGACAATAACAATAAGATTTTAAAGAAACATAGTCGAAGATGGTCTCAAGGCCATTCATCTTCGTTATCAACTTTATCGTCCTCGGCAACTTCATCTTCACCTTCATCTTCGTCAACAACTTCATCATCAATTGGCCAGGGGTTTTGGTTTTCAGTCTTGTCTTCATCATCCTCACTATCAAACAAACGATACAACCTGTTTCTGGCAGTGATTTTGATGTGGTGTTTCTTACTTCGCTTGATTGGTGCAAGTGGGACATCATCATCACTTTGAACATCCTGCATGTAAAATTATACTTTCTAAGTTCACATATGCGAAAGATGAATACGATAATAAAGAATAAGGATAGAAGTATTTTATATGTTACATGTTGATTTGGAACATCGACAGTGACCTGTTCCTCACTTTGAACATTCTGCATGTAAAAATATACTTTCTAAGTTCACATATGCGAAAGATGAATATGATAAAAAACAATAAGGATAGAAGTATTTTGTGTGTTACATGTTGATTTGGGACATCGACAATGACGTGTTCCTCTTTCAATTCAACATTGTTATTTCTTTCTCCAACCTCGTTTGGGACATCCACATCAGCGATGACAATGACATCTTCCCATTTCCAGTTCTTAAGGTTCTCTTCACGCTTTCGATTCTTTAGTGCAATTGTGGTCTCATTGACAAAGTTGTTTGGAAGAACTCCTATGTTTGCCATGATATCTGATATCCTGTTTAGCTACTTTTGAGAGTGACAGTGATTTGTAAGGATTGATAGTGACAATACTGTGAGTCTAGTCCACTCTTTATATAGAGTCACAAAGTCAAATATGGCGCCAAAACTTAAAAGCAACAAAAATAATGATGACAGTTTGTTGGGATAAGATATGCATCAGTGTTATCCCGTAAACATAGTAGTGGTAGTTTTTCACCTTTATCACATGTGCTTTTATCCAAATACATGTATACGAATTTAGGTTAATAGCTAAAATAGATATACTTTATCATTTTAGAATGAGAAGAAACAACAAAAAAGATGATGGTGCAAGTAAATGAACTTTCACCTATTCATATCATATAAAACTAAGTTATTTGGAATGGTTGAATGAAGTATGATAAACGTTTTAATTTTAACGATGTGACCCGAGCGACGCATATATACTTATCAACTCGGTTGCATCTTATAAATTTTACATATCTTATACATTTACTTAAGATTGTTTTTTATTATAAATTCTCAATTTATGATGCTTTTATATAGATTGTTGATATCTGATGTAGTTCAGGATATGGTTAAGGCCTTATTGTTATTTTAAAAGTAACTCTATATTTTTAAAGGCTTCTTAATTTGTGCAAACGTTATAAAATAGAAGGTGTACCCGGGCAACGCACGGGTATTGCACTTTATTGACTGGGCATAAAAGGTTAGCATAAAAACTTGAACTTTAAACAAACAACACAAAGGTTATCATTAGTTGATGTGGAAAACTTATTTTCATGACACAATATAACTCGCAGCTGTGTTTTGGGTTCACATCAGTTTAAACTGTGGCGGAATGTTTGTGGCATTTGGTAATTGATATGGACTTGTTAAAGGTAAACATGACTCTTGTTACATGTTGTCGTTATTGGTAACTGATATGGGCAACTCAATTGTTCCATTTCTACCATTCATATTACATAATGTACACATAAAACATATTTATTGGTAACTGATATGGGCAACTCAATTGTTCCATTTCTACCATTCATATTACATAATGTACACATAAAACATGTTTATGGTGTCGAGTTTATCAACAAATAATAGAATGGTCATAATTATCATTTGCAAACAAAAACACAAACACAAATGAACTTTGAAGAAACTATAATACTTCTGAAAATAACATTATTTAGATTAATAAGCTATTAATCCTTTATTACATGAACCTAGAAACACAAACAAACTAAGAAACAAAATAAGGAAGGAAACAATGCATGTAACAACCGGCAATTTTTGGAATTTTAAATGACTATTTTACCCTTTGACTTTTCGGGTCCGACTTGACTTTTTGACTTTTGATCTTTTATTGTCACATAAAAACGATTACCGCGTAACCGGTAATTTTTCGGAACATATTTAAATAATAAATCATATTTATTATTACATATCTCTCATGTGCAAATTTATTTTTAACTTATTTGACTTGAAAACGAGAAGATATATGTTATTCCTAAGTTGACTTATCAAAAACGACCCGCTAAATCACGTTTTCACGACCCGGACCCTAAAGCAATTTGATGTAAAACGACATTCCGGACAACTTTTTAGTTTTGCCCGAGACCCGAAAACAAGCAGAAAATGACTGAAATACCCTCGCAAAATTTTAGAAACGAGAACAACGCGTACCGACACAAAAATAATTAAATTATATTTAATTATCACTTTTTATTAAATAAAAGTATTTAATAAATTATTTATCATATTATTCAGAAACGTTTATTAAAAACGCATATGTTCGAGTCAAAGTTGTATTTTTACGAACAAAACTTACCCGAGACACCCAATGACTACCAAATAAATAATAAACATTTTAAATGAATTTTATAAAACGTTTATGAAAACTAGTCATGTAAATACTCATTTTGTGGGAAAAATCATTTGGAACGCAATGGCGCAAGTTTCGTGTTTTGAATCATCCGTTAAGTGGCTCAAACGAGTCTCGAGCCTTAATAATACAAAAATTACAATAATGGTCCCTGTGATTAGTTTACACCTCGAGTCCAAATAATAGTGTTTAGATTTCGGTGAATATGGTCGTATATATATTCGTTACGAAGCTAATTTAATAATCTAGTGACTTTTATAAAAATTATATTGTTACGGATAAAGTATATAATTTTTACGGACTAAAAACTAGTAATTTTGGAATGAATGAAAAGAAAAGATAACCTCTTCATCCCTTTCTCTTCCCACTATAAATACTACAACCCCCTTATTTCACCTCATTTTCACTTCTCATTTTCTTCATTTTAGATAGAGAAAGAGATTTCTCTCATCCTTTTCTCTAGAATTATCTGCTTCCTCTCTCTAGAACAACAACCACCACCACCACCTCTCTCCACCGCCGACCACCACCACCACCGCTGGCCGCCACCACCTCCCACTGTCGGCCGCCACCCATCGTCGGCCGCCGCCGCCGTGCCGCCGCCCACCGCCGCCGCCGTTTTCTTTCTTTGTTCGTGGTTTTCAAGATTTGAAGGTTTAGGTTTAGTGTTCGGGATTAGTACACAACGTTTGGGTTGTGGTTAGGTTATAAAAAAAGGGGGGGATTTTCTTCAAACTTGTAAGTAATCACTTAAATAATCTTATCTTTTTATTTCTTTTATTTTGTATATAAATAGTTATGTTTGGTATATTAAGCATACATAATAGCCGTTATTGATTATATGTGCACTTTTGGTATTGATGAACCAAAAGGGGCGTCTCGGGTCCATTATTGTATTAAAATGATATTTTAGTGTATGTATTGTCGAAACGAATGTTGGGATTTTGTCGGATCATTTTATAGATAAAAATAGTTGTTTTACAAAATATGGAAACGTCCGATAAACGAACGGGTCATGCCGAAATTTTCTAAAATTTTTATACTTTGAATATTTTTCACATTTTTCATGAATTCCGACAAAAAGACAAAAATTATAAATTTTATAAAACTTATAAAATTCCTCTAATAATAAATCGTGCGTTTCTTTTAAATGAAAATGTCTTATTTTAAAAGTAGAGATTTTCCAGAAAAGTGTCGAAATATAATGTTTTAGACATTTACTTAACTTTCTCATTTTCATATCTTATTGATATACTTTAAACTATATACTTTCACTACTTTGATTTATTTATCGCTTGAATATATATAATACATACAACGTATTATATACTTGATTGGTTCATATATAAAATATATGGGTTATATAATATACATTTTGGTATTGTTTTTAATTACAAACTATTTAACCAACTACCAAGCCAACTGTGTCAAATCTTTTATCAACAAACGACGTCAATGTAACATCGTTAGTAAAACTATTACACACTAATCTACACATGTGTGTCAAAATTCTAAGATAAGCTTTATCTTCTAGGTTAAGCCGTTCGGTTGTCGTTGTGTTGTGCTTCTTGACTATTTGCTACTATCTACTCGACCTTTACTTTGAGGTGAGTTTATAGCCCCTCTTTCACTTGTTTTACAATTACTTTACAAATCTCGGGGGAGAATACGTGCTCATTACAATTTGTTTACACATTCATTTACAATCTCTTTTACATACTTGATTGCATACTTGATTTCATAACTTGGTTACATACACGTTTACAAAATTGTTTACATACCAATTACAAACTCGGTTACTTGATTGATATCACACTCTTTCTACTTATGAATTCATACTTGATTGCATACTTGATTTCATGAATTCTGACAAAAAGACAAAAATTATAAATTTTATAAAACTTATAAAATTCCTCTAATAATAAATCGTGCGTTTCTTTTAAATGAAAATGTCTTATTTTAAAAGTAGAGATTTTCCGGAAAAGTGTCAAAATATAATGTTTTAGACATTTACTTAACTTTCTCATTTTCGTATCTTATTGATATACTTGAAACTATAAACTTTCACTACTTTGATTTATTTATCGCTTGAATATATATAATACATACAACATATTATATACTTGATTGGTTCATATATATTATATATGGGTTATATAATATACATTTTGGTATTGTTTTTAATTACAAACTATTTAACCAACTACCAAGCCAACTGTGTCAAATCTTTTATCAACAAACGACGTCAATGTAACATCGTTAGTAAAACTATTACACACTAATCTACACATGTGTGTCAAAATTCTATGATAAGTTTTATCTTCTAGGTTAAGTCGTTATGTTGTCTTGTGCAGTGCTTCTTGACTATTTGCTACTATCTACTCATCCTTTACTTTGAGGTGAGTTTATAGCCCCTCTTTCACTTGTTTTACAATTACTTTACAAATCTTAGGGGAGAATACGTGCTCATTACAATTTGTTTACACATTCATTTACAATCTCTTTTACATACTTGATTGCATACTTGGTTTCATAACTTGGTTACATACACGTTTACAAAATTGTTTACATACAAATTATAAACTCGGTTACTTGATTGATATCACACTCTTTCTACTTATGGATTTAAGTATTTAAAGCTGTTTATGAATACAATGGTTATTTCTTCATTGGACACAAGTGTTTTTGGTTATCATCTCCTGTTTACGTGTTGCCTAAGTAGCGATTAGACCACTCTCTTGCTCGAACTATCATGAACCGTTAATTGCTTGACCGACTGTACTGGTTAAGTAAGCGTGAATGTTATAAATAGATCTATTGGGACTAATTATCCCAATCCGGGTGAGTAGCGCTCACTACCTACGGGGATCCCGATAAATGGATATATATCATGTCAAATCTCATTGGGTGTCTTGGTCAGACACCGGCAGGGCAGAATACACTTGGCATATTATATGCTACATAAATTAGCTTCGGTTTCATGAGCTTAGCGCAACAGTAGATACATTTTATGTGATACTGTATCTGTTATAGTAGTCACATACATTTTGGAAATCTTGTGGTCCACACTACTTTGTTGAACATTACTAATTACTAAACATTTTTCATTATACTGTGGTGAAGCAGTAGACACTATACTTTTTCGGTTCTACATTTACACTTACATTTTTAGCGACTATTATAAGGATTGAAATGGTTATGTATACTTTATAAATATTTTGATTTCAACATTTACATATACAAAAATATATGAACTCACCAACTTTATGTTGACACTTTTAAGCATGTTTTTCTCAGGTGAATTAGATGCTTGGCTTACTTGATGTGCATTGGAGTCTAAATTGACAAGATTTCATTCATGGATTTCTAATTAAGTACAAATGATCAAATCTCATTGTATTGCTTTCAAGCTTTTCATTGTGATTCAATTATGGGACAAATGTTATATCAATTTCAAGAAAATTAACGATATTACTTTTCAAACGACACATTTAGAGGTCGTTCTCTTATATCTTGTGCTGTTGTATTATGAAGTAACACTCCCGGACATATTTCCCCTGCGCCACATTTTTGGGGGTGTTACAAGATGTGTGGTATAAATAACAACACTTGTCAAATTTTGACTATGTACAATACAATGGCAAGTTGTTCATGATATAATATAATGGTGATCTCGTTGTACTTCATTGCTTCATACTCATCCTATGTCCTATATTACATCTCCGTCTTTATCATTAGGATCTTCATTACTAGTTAAATTAACTAATTACCATCTCTTGACTATCCTTTTGATAAGTTTATCTCCACAAAGTTAGATATCATTATGAATCTTATCGTAATCCCTAGAAAATGAACTAATAAGTTTGATGCTTGTTAGAATTCATATCAAATAAGTATCTATGATATCACTATTGTGACAATGTTTTGAACTTTAAGCATTTTATGGAAAGACTTGTGATATCATTCTTATTACGTGTTGTCTTATGTTGATAGAATGCCTCCTAAAAGGACGTCAACATCTGAAACACCAGCCATGACTCAGGCTACCATCAGGAAACTAGTTGCTGACAGTGTTGCCGCAGCTCTGGAAGCACAAGCTGCAGCAATGGCAAGTACTAACAATCCCAATAGAAACACCGAATGTTGATCCCCTTTTGCCGATCTTAAATTAGCTTGTTAAAGCTTTAGTTATCTTAGATAAATCTAAAACAACTCTGATAGAAACCCTAAGTAATATATAAAGATTATGCGGAAACTAATCTTTATACACCAAAAGAAACAATGTAACAGTAACACAAGAACTTTCTCTAGACTTTCAATATATTGAATGATTCACAAAACAACTATATGTTTTGCCTAAATAACTATAACTTTTCTATCTAGGATTCATATGTTTTAACTATGCCGTAAAGGTTCCTTTTATACACCAAGGAAACCCTAATGAGCTTACAAAACGCGTTAAGTAATCATGCATATCTATTCCTAATATAACTCATGCATATCACATAAGCAGTACTAATAAACTAACTAACAGTACTAATTTACACTGACAGTACTAACATTGTACTGACAGTACTAACTATAACTAGCAGTACTAAGTCCTTAGAGCAGTATGAACTTGTAGAAGCCCTTTAATTCCTAATAATCCTCCCCTAAACTTGTGATTTATCTCCAAATCATCAAGTTTCTTGAATTAAATCTTGTTGGCTCTGAGAGGATTCTTCTAAACACTTCAGCTTCTTGGTTTGTTAGCTTCTATGAAGATTTTCTTAACTAAGTCTCTTGCCGCCTCACTATCTTCTTCTACTTGCAACCTTCTGCCTAGCATCAATGCCATAACTGCAGTTGACAATAGATATATCTTTGTAGCTTCCATAGTACATCATCTTTATCTGGTTCAAATAGTCTTTCTCCATATCTTTAGTGGGCTCTACAGATCATAACCTTTCTTTAACTAGACTCCATAATACTAAAAAGATCTCCAGCAGTACTAACTTTTAAACTGTCAGTACTTCTTCTTCTGGTGTAGCTTTTGAAAGTCTTTTCACAACATCAAGGTGAACTTTAGAACTTTCTTCTTCTGCATGTTCTGTCTCTACATCTTCATATTTAGTTTTTGACATCCTCCCCTATTTGGAAGGATCCTCTAAGACTAAATCCTCTTTTTCATGTGAAATAACCACCTTTGCCTTTCTCCTCTTTGTTGTAGACTTGAGCTGATCTTCCAAATGTTTTACCTTTTTCATCAACTTTGTAAGAGCCTTACCATAAACCTGCTTAGACTGTTTAAGATCTTGCTCTAAGGTGGTTACTTTTTTAGATAGTTTGGTACACAATTTCATCAATTCATTAAGTTTCTTCTTGCCTTCATCACATCCAGGTGTGTAACCTCCTAAGAGAGGTGGAGCATTGGACTTTTAGATGCAGCCTCAAACCTAGTTTGAGCATCTACATCCCTAATATGGTAACTTGGCACCTGGGACCACTACCTGAACCAAATCCTAAAGGACTTAATTCATTAAGTGTTGCCATGGATTGGGTCTTAGTTTATGTTACCACTATCCTGCTCTGCTTCTAAGCTAGAAGTAGTAGTGGTAGCCCTTTCCATTTTGTCACCTAACTCCTTATGGATAGCCTCATCACCAACCTTTGTCAGGGGGACCACCAGACCAAGGTACCTTAGTGTCCTGACCTTTTTTGATTTTCCTATGTGTTTGACACTTTTTGTCTGATGTTACAAATTTTTCAATTATACTTGAGTACATAATAGACATCATGAGTCTCCCCTCAAACAATACTTTACTTGATAATAAACAAGCAATTTTGCTTATCCTGCAAATGTTAGTTTAAAACCAAGAAAAACACAATCCAAAGCATTTTCTTAACTAACAGTATTAATTTTGAACCCACCAGTATTAACAATTTGCCTACCAGTATT
Source organism: Tanacetum coccineum (assembly GCA_026074375.1). NCBI lineage: Eukaryota > Viridiplantae > Streptophyta > Magnoliopsida > Asterales > Asteraceae > Tanacetum > Tanacetum coccineum. The sequence goes on along the minus strand of BQNB010000610.1, from coordinate 51,963 downwards.
AACTTTTTCTTTAATAACCATGCAATAACATGCCTCTATTTATCACAAACACACTAGAAAGAACTAGATAGACATGTGAGAATTCATGAGGATCCATATTTATGCATAACCCATGAATAGAAGTCAAAACTGTTAGTCAAACCAAAATACTAATTTTGACCTATTTCTTTTCAAAGTTAACCTTAAGTCATCCCAAAAACATAGTTGAAAGAATAGTTTTTGGCAAACTATCAGCCATTAACGGATTTGAGAATTCTTTACCAGTTGTCGTTTGCCCTGGAATAGCCAATTCTAATCAGAGAGGTAGTGGAGGACGCATATAAGTGAAGGCCTAAATCCAAAGTACCCTGAACATATAACAAGATACGCTTGAGAGCAGCTAAATGTGGCTCTCTCGGATCATGCATATAAAGGCAAATCTGCGGAACTGCATAAGAAAAATCTAGATGTGTAAAAGTAAGATACTGGAGCTCCCTAGCAAGGCTACGATATAAAGTAGGATTCTGAACAGGAGCACCTTTCGTACCCAGTTTAGACTCTGTATCAACAGGTGTCCGAGAAGGGTTACAAGTAACCATGGTAGCACGTGCTTAAGAGCTGTAGAGCATTCTTCTTCTATGACAAAAACAAACCTGTATGAGTACGATCAGCAGAAATACCAAGAAAGTAATTAAGCCCCCCAAGATCAGTCATGTCAAACTCGTTATTTAGAGAACCTATAATCTGCTGAAGTAAGGCTAGACAGGAAGCTGTGAGAATGATGTCATCCATATAAATAAGTAAGTAAGCAACCTGAGAACCCTGTCTATAGATAAACAATGAGGAATCGCAGCGACCTATAATAGAAAATCCATCCCCCCAGTCGTGTGGCATGACCTGCAAAACCGCTGAAACCAAGCACGGGGTGCTTGTTTCAGACTATATAAAGATCTCTGTAAAAGAGAAACATGATGAGGATACCGACTGTCAACAAACCCAGGAGGCTGATGCATTGATGTGTCGTTGTGTGGTGTATATTTTATTGATTCAAGTTTTAAATTTATATTTTGTCGACTAACCAAAAAACAACACTTTAACGGGCAGTGAACCTCGAATCGGAGTAGTTTCGTGGTAAAGTATGGTGTCCCGAACACTTACAGCGAGGTTAAATCTACAATTTAATTAATATCTTGGTTATCTATATCTATGTTCATTCTATCAATCTATAGAAAACCTATGTCATCCTAGTCCTAATTTTTAACGAAAAAGGGGTTTTCACCTAGATACTGGCACAGTTTGGTTTGGTGACTACAAAGAAATTCAGGCACTTTAACCATGCGAGCTAATTAAAACGAAGATAAAAGAGCGGTCTAGCCAAATATAAGAAAACTAAATTAACCATTATTAATCCGATTAAAAAAAGTTGGTTTTGTTTATAAGTGCAATGAATCTTCTCTATCAGAGGATGGCATGTCATTCCTTAGACTTTAGGCGTTTACATCACCTAAGACCTAGACACAATTAATTTCTTGTCACAATTAAAGCATCCGCATAAAGCATCCTTATTTGCTGATTATAATCTATCTTAGGGATTAAATCAATGGTGATCTTGTTAAACCCTAGCTCATAGAGACTTTACCCACTTACCGCTTAATGGCAATTTATACACTAGTAGTCCACTTGTCCAACTATCCAATGGAATCAAAACGTTACTTGTTGAATTATCTAGGTCACCTGCTAGTCAACACGATCAATAAACCATTGGCAATATCCAATTAACTAGTTAAGCCCGAAGCGTATCAGACACACGGACTAAAGGACAATATTTTGTGTAACTATGACTCTAAGATTAATAAATTAACTATATGGAGACAGCTATCCCACAACTCTAGATCTACTTGGTCCATACACTAAGATCCAGTTGAATGTTAGGTACGCATGACAAAACGCGTAAACAAGTATATATTGATAACATAAAACAAGCATAACCAAATATAAATCAAGAAATCAAGATAAACAAATACCAAACATTCAGATCTTTATAATAATGGCTAATACCAAAGTATTAGCCTTCAAACGTCATAATAAATACAAAAGCAATTATTTAGGCTAAGTAAACTATCCGAGTTTATAACGAATGATAAACCAACAACCTGAACGATGACTAAAGTATATGGAATTACAACACGATGTCTCCTATGAATTGATAACGTTGCTCGACCCGGTTCTGCTCTTTTTTCTTCTCTGAAAAAAACGACTTCTTATGGTTTAGGTAACAGAGAATATGATTTAGCACACTTAAAACTCGTTTTTGAGTTTTCTATTTATAAGGTCTGGAAGTCGGTTCGATACGGCGTATCCAAGTATTGGATACGGCGTATTGGGGATTTCTTGGAGTAGGGACCACGCTTGATATCTTCTAGAATATTATATTGATTCCATATTTTGAATACGACGTATTGAGTCTATCTGGATACGACGTATTGAGCTTTATTCTTTTGTGGTCTTTGTAATGGTAGGCACGGATACAAACCGTATCATCCTAGAAGGATTACAGGTATTGGTCTTCAGAATAGTAATCTTCAAAATATCTTCATTGAACAGTAATCTTCAAAATATCTTCGTTTAAGCTCCAGAATGCGTGCCTTTTAGTTAACTTTCACCAAGTGCTCCATAATTACTGCAATTCTCAAATATAAACGATTAAGTAACAATTCTTTGCAATAATTATACAAAATGGGTTAATTACATGGGATAAATGATGCTATAAAATTGACGTTATTTGATGTAATCAAATATCCCCCCACTTGAATCCTACTTGTCCTCAAGTAGCCTTTAGAAGTTTATAAAAATGTATCCCTAAGGATTTTTCCGTTTAAGCATTTATTTGATCTATTACAAGTACACAACCAAACACCTCACGAAATAGGAAGATGAAAACACTCAAATCACTCAACTAATCTATGTGGTAACATGTAACTAATATGCTCAATTGCTCGGTCTTAACGAGTATTCTATCATAGGCTTGGCAAGGATACACATCTCTACTACTAGAGCTATGGAGTAACAAGTTTATAAAGGTAAAATGGGTTTTTGTATAAGGCGTAGGGTTGATTACTCTAACTAATCTTTATCGATACCAATATTCCAGGAGGGCGACAAAGACCACACATACATACCCGTAATGAAGGGATAGACATATGTCACTGCTCACTCCCACCTCGAATAAGCTAAAGAGTAGGACTAGTAAGTAATATAGGGTATGGATCTTCTAACTTTCACCAATAGTAATAAACCAACAAGGCAGCTAAGACATGCATACATGGCCGTAACGACGGAATAGACATGCATGCTCGATCACATCCTCATTCGCGTAAAACTCATGGTTAATGATTAGGAAAGGGAATTAAATTGTTGTTAAACAAAAATTACGAAACAAATAGACTAGGTTTAAGATATAAGTTGCTAGACACTTTTTCCCATCCGTTACCATGATAAAGACACAACTATTTACAAACATCTTGATCATAGATCAAAAACAACAACCAAGTTGGTGTTCCCGTAACGGTCAACTTCTCAATCATCCCATACTTTACAAACTTTTACATGACAAGTGGCGATATCTACCACTTTATACAATACTCTACATCGTTGACTTTTAAGACGTATCAACGAATAATCGATCCTTCATATAATTCTTTCGGTCTAAGCTCTTGCGATTATCCAAACTTTCCTTCTCTTTTTTGTTGCAATTTTTCTTATTTTTTCGATTTTTTTATTTTTATTTTTGCTAACACTATACTACGAAACTCGGTGTAATTTCTCCATCTTCAAGATCATAATAACTCTGGATAATTCCTTTGGCAATTCTTCATTCTTCGGACGCACCAATAATTACGTTGGTAGTAAAAATACATCAGTTTTGACTACTTTATACATTCCTATTTGTAATGTGCAAATTTCTTCCCAACCGTACCAAAGATAGAAAATAGACACAAGACTCAGGAAATACATACTTTACACTTTAAGCAACTAGCAACTGATAAATAGACATAATCTAACAGGGTAGGTTAAGGTGTAAAGGTGTAACAAAACAGATAGTTGGTGTAATTCCTAAAGGATTGGCTCTATGGGTTGTTCTAGGGATATCTTACTCTTAAGATGAGAGTAAATAAATGGTTTATACGGGGATTTAACTAACCAGTGTAGTTAGTTAATAAAACAACATGTATAGGCTTTTTGGGTGTAATCCTAAAAATTTACCAATTTAAACAAGTTACTCCATCTAAATCCATAGTACTCATTATTGTGGTCTCAAATAGATATACCAAGCCAAGTTCTAAAGTCAACAACATCACCGGCACACTCATATTTTTGTGGAATTTGGGTAAACATTTGGAAACAGATAAGGTTAAATCCTCACAATATCTAACAAGGGTTATTGTGTGCAGGTTATGTATCAAGTAATTTCACAAAAGTATGCTTGAATTTTTTTTAAATTTGAGCATAATTTAAGCATTTTAGTGTGAAAAATAGGACAAGTATCATTCTAATTCCCATCCCCCCACTTGAATTATACAACTTCCTCGTTGTATAGACAAAACATTAAATACGGGAATTAAAAAGAATTAGAATGAGAAACTCCCGTGATATTTTGCTCGGTAGATTCTCCATGTAGATTTATTGAGCAAGATTTTGTGTTGAACAGCCGTCTTGAAGTTTCAAGACTCCAACACTTCCAGATTTCCAGATCGTAGATTCTCCACCAACATTGTCGATTTCTTTGCTTCTGTGTAAAATATAGAAAAAACATGCATAGTCATATCTCGGGTATCTACGGTTAATTTAAATAAGCTAAACAAACTGTACAGGAAACCGATATGCCGTATCCATAAACTGGAATACACCGTATCAAGAAACCTGTAAAAAGTATCTAAATACGAGTCGGTCTGTTGAATACGCCGTATCATGTGCATGAATACGCCGTATTGACAGAACTGACAATAATGTTTAAAGTGCATAAAAATAAAGGACTGATAACGTCCAGACATTTAATACGCCGTATAGTATGGAGCGGATACGCTGTTTTGATGTCTGGGAAGACAGACTTGATAAAAATAAATAACAATCCGGGTTGTCTCCCGAAAAGCACTTTTGTTTACAGCGAAGTCATTAAGTTATACTTTTTTCCAGCTTCTTTTACGTTGTATCTTGTTTAAACTCCATTGCTTCTTTATCTTCTGCATCAGTATGTTCATCGTGGTATTTTTTTAACCTTTGTCCGTTGACTTTGAAGTTGATTCCGTTTCTATCGACGATCTTTATGGTTCCATACTGATACACAGTCTTTATCACATTTGGCACGTACCACCTTGATTTGAGCTTACCCGGATGTATCTTAAATCTAGAGTTAAATAGCAATACCTTGTCTCCTACTTTGAAGTTCTTATCCCCACGAAGCCTAGAGTCGTGCCATCTCTTAGTTCTTTCCTTGTAGATCCTGGTGTTTTTGTATGCTCGATCCTTCAATTCTATCAATTCATTAAGTTCCATGAAACAGTTCTTTGCTGTAGCTGTGAGATCCATATTACATTGTTTTAGTGCCCAATATACTTTATGTTTTACCTTCACCGGCAAGTGACAAGCTTTTTGATTATGTATTAATTAGGGTTTATAAAGTTATTTAATATGTTTCAAGTAAAAGAAATGCAAATGACATGTTAATGTTGATTATGGACTTATAGTCATGTTATATGGATGGTATATTGAGTTTACAAAATGGTTTAACTGTACACTCTGATTTAACTAGTAATAAAAATAATTATGGATAAACTAGATAAATAAGGTTTTACATAATGAAGTTATGGTTTTAAGTTTATTGTGGTTTTTGTTAATCTTGTCACCTTGGACATTTTGCAAAGATGAACTTATGGACACTATTATAATTTATCACTTAAAATACAGTATGGTATATAGACTTGTGGTAGTTACAAAAGAGAAAGTACATAAAATAAGCTTAAAATAAAGTATAAGTATGATTCTTAAGGGGCTGTTTATAATTTGAAATTCCAAACAGTGATATGTTATGTATTAAAAAATATTCTTCATCTCGTAATGATTCGAAAAGTAGAAACTTGTCAAACGGATAAAATAACGACAAAGTTACGCTAATTACGAGTTTATACTTAATTAATCGGTTTTTAAATAACTTTTATAAAAATCTCTATAAAACACAAGTTGGTTATTTTTTACGAATAAAACATATTTTTAAGGATTCCTAAAATGATAAGAATCATAAATTTTATTATAATTAAGGAGTTATGAATTTCGCGGGTTTTTGGTAATTAAAAGTTTATAAAAATAACTTTATAAACTATGAACAGTAAAAACACTATTTATGACAGAAATTTTATTTTTTTAAACCTTATAAATTGATAGAATTTTCAATAATGAGAACGTGCTCGAAAGAATCACTAAAAACAGAGCTATAACGAATAAAATATGACGTTTACGGGTTTTACGATAATTAAAACTATAAAAATAACTCTAACTGGTATGAACAGTAAAAAGTACTGTTCATCAGAGGGTCAAAAATATGAAAATGTCAAATTATGATAACTCGTTCTAATACGAAAGCGTGGGCATAAGAAACATCAAAATCGGGCTTAAAACGCGAAAGTTACGCTAGTTTTACTACAACGGTAATTATAAACGTTTTAACTAATTAAACGCAATTTTTCCAAAACAATTAGATGGTGATTAAGCTATATAGAATTATATGTGGTTATCAAAGTACTATATTACTAGGGAGTTTCATAATGAGGCCTCTTCGGGGTGGCGTATCGACGAGTTGCTGGATTTACGATTTAAAGTGTCCTAGCTCCTCATACGTTCACTACATGACCTCTTAATTATGATAGCCCGAACGATAGTATGATGTAACTAACATAGACCTGTATATGATGTTAGTTAATCGAAGTACATGGTACTTATACGACCTTAAATTAAATAGGTAGCACTCCTGACGATTTTGCGTGACGCGTTACGTGATATTTGATGTATCAGAACTCAAGTGAGTTAACCTATATTTTTACGATTTCAATTGATTTATAACTTTGGTGTGGAAACATGCTTTAATTTTATAAATTGACCGCAAGTGTATATTATATATTGATTACGTGTTTGCCTAAGTTAGCGATTACCCCAAGTTTGAGCCCATTATCATGAACTGTCAATTGCATAGATGTAAGTTGTAATTACATTATGTGAGCGACGAATGTTTATGAGATAAATCAATTGGGGTATTGACATCCCCGTTCGGGTGACAGCTAATCACCGGGAACGAACGTATAGCATGTCGGATTAGGGGATTGTATTCGAGGTAAAACCATCTAATCGGGCAAATTTCATATATATAATATTGCGAGAAATTTGGTTGATCATCATGTCCATGAGCTTAGTAATGTAATCGGGTTTTGTGATGTCTGCATGTTTGCATTATCACGGTAAAGGTCTTGCGTCCAGCATATTATGATTTATCAAACCTATGAATTCACCAACTTATTGTGATATTAAAGCAAAGTTTTTCAGGAGATCAGTAAGCAAAAGGATGCAAGGATATATTGGTGATTTTGTTTTTGGCGGATGTCATGCTAAAGATATGGTTGTATATTGTTTTGGAAACTCATGTGTATTGTGAACCAGTATCTGTGTAATACTAATAAGGAACAAGTAAAGCTTCTGGCTATTTGTATTCAAATATTTGTTAAAGACTTTTTGGTCGTTCTATATATATCTTGTGTTATTGATCTATGAAGTAACACGCCCCGGACCCTTATTCCGCTGCGACCCAATTTGGGGGTGTTACAGATTGGTATCAAGAGCCAAGGTTATAGAGAACCAGGTCAAATGTTTTTGCTGGACTATAACCGTTTTCAAACATTGCATACACACAAAGGGGTTTGCACGGGGCATACATACGTGCATACATTCATACATACACTAGTTGTTGCATTAGTTGGTTATACTAGATGCATTCATAATTGATATACGTGTTTATATTATACTACGTATATACCATACCAGTCTTATATAATATAGTTATATAAGTTATTTTTGCTTGTTACAGCAGTTATGTCGTCTGATTCCGCGGTTACCTATACTTCCGTCCACTCTGAGGCACGATCTTGGAGTATCCCGTCTGAGGATCCTTACGAGGAGGCTGCCCGACAGTTGTTGGAGCAGGCACCACGTCCTTCAGAGTATGTACCTGATCCCATGGAGCTAGAGGATCATGTACCAGTGTACATTCCTGAGCCTGAGCACCCTGAGGATTTAGTGCCAGCTGAGGATGAGGCACCTATAGAGCCATACATTACTGAGGTTGCTTCTGCACCTACACCGCCACTACCACCACCATCCATTCTACCCACACTTATCTGACCCCCACATACTAAAGTATCTATGGCTCAGAGGAGAGCTACAACACCATCCATATATCATTCACTACTTCCAGCAGGGACGCCACCATTGTTACCTATACCACTACCTGCACCATCTACTAGCCGCAGAGCTGACATTCTCGAGGCTGACACGCCACCTCAGAAGAGGCTACTACTTACTTCTCCAATACCTAGGGTTGAGGTTGGGGAGAGCTCTGCTGCTGCTGCTGCTAGACAGCCAAGATCTACTATGGCCCGCAGGGTCGATCACAGTTTTGTAGACACTATGGATACCAGGGTTCGAGATACTGAGAGGAGGACTATGGCCGCCGTAGAGGTGGTCAACCTGAGGGTCAGTTACTAGGCACATCAGGAGGCCCAAGAGGACCAGGATGCTGTGAGAGCTGAGATTAAGATATTGAGGAGAGAGAGGCTTGCTTACGAGCAAGAGAGCATCGAGACCCGTCAGGCCTTGGCTAGGTCTGAGGCTTACAGCAGGGCACTAGAGGCACGGATTAGAGTGTTAAAGACTCAGGCGTATCGCCACGAGTGGCAGCGTCAGGACGCAGAGGATCGTGCTATTGAGCATATCATACATACCCAGGCCTTGGAGGCTGGAGCATGCGTTGACACCTTAGAGGACACTGGTAGCAGTTCCTAGATTCTATTTTGGCTAGTTATTTTGTATAGCCTACTAAGTATTACGGGTAACTCCCGGCTGGTATGCCCTCCCCAAACAATACCTCCCCCCCTTCCCCCCCCACCGGCTGGTCGGACTATATATATTAATTTAATAAAACATATCAACTATCGTTCATAACAATTACCTAAATAAATCCAAAAAAAATATCAAACATACGGGCAGACTCCCAGACACAACCACCAGGAAAAAGACGGCAACGCGCACGTCACCAGACGCACACTCTTAATTGTGACTCAGCAACCTTCACCAAAGAATCACAGTGCGCAACGGCCGTCGAGAGCTCCATCGAGAGCAGAATGTATGAACAAGGTCACCCACCCCGCCCCGCCCAACCCCCCCAGCCCCCCCCCCAGCACCACACCACCCGCCCCACACGCCCACCACAACACCTCACAAAATAATAGTGATCTACAACCACACGACTCATCAACTCAACTCAATCCCCACGCAACAAAACAAATACAACTCACACCCCTCACACCAAAATGGGAGAATCACACCACTCCCCCGCCCATACCACCAGGATACACCACACCACGGATCAATGGATGGAGGAGATAAGTTGAGAACCATCCTGTACGGGGGCACACAACCCAAGTGACACAACCAAAGGTGGGGCACTCACCCCGCCCAAGACCAGATCATAAAACAGGACAGGATAGGGGCAAAACACTCAACACCACCATTCGGTTTTTCTAAGGGGAACACGGGGGGGCCCACACCAAACAAAAACTGAAAACTAAAAACAAAACACAAAAACAACGAAACACAAAAACACAACAAACAAGAGATTGGGGGGGTATTTTGGGTCGACATATGACCCAAAGACACATGAAGAAGGTGGTTATAGCAGATTCCAAGGGTAAGGACCCACAAGGAACCTCCCGCCATCATAGAGAAATATCAATCAAAACAAATATAAGAATCCTCGGAGGATATAAAAAAAACGATGAGCCGTCAGGGGGGGGGTCGAGCGCGCGAACCAAAACCACCAGCCACAAAACAACACACTCCTCAACAGAGCAAAAATCGTAGTAATGGCTAGGACCAATACACGGCCTGGCACACTCACGGAAAAACACCAGGCACTTACACAAAAACACGTCAACCACTCAACTCACAGCGACACACTATAACTACAACCAACACCCATTCAACACATCACACACTTCAACATCCTACCTTCAGCACCCACCCAACCATCACCAAGCTAATATAAAAAAATAGAGCCTAAGCGACACTTCTAAATGCTGTGGCCTCGTACACTGGACTGTTTCAACACACGTACGTTTTTGGGTGCTGCGACCCACCCTCAAAAATCACATCACGCCCCCTGCAAATTCATCTCAAACTCTACCACAACTACCTAATATAACACCTCACAAAACACCCCCAGTCAAACACCACTATAACCTAGCCATACCACTACAGAGAAACACAAGACCCTCCATCCCCTACACAGACCACGCACAACCAACATACTCCTCTATTCCCCCAATATCTCGACACAACTCGGACATCCTCACAACCACACACTAACTCTCCCTCCCACAACTCCTGCTAACACACCCCACAAGACCACAACCACACCACACCACGTCACACACACACACCACTACCATCCAATCACACATATCAACTTGGGGTGGCACCCCCCCACAACACCCACCAAGTACTTGCTCCCCCACCTCAACCCCCCGCCCAACAACATCACACTAGCTCCGTACTTGGTCCACTAGACCCACCAAACCCCCCACCCGCACACAAAACGCATCTACAACGACACAACCAAAACCCCCCCAACAAACACAAACCCTCCCATGAGAGACCTAAGGGGCAGCTAAGCAACGGACTAAACTACAAACCCCTCACGCAAGGCCTCACAGGTGCTCCCTGGCATGGTGGAGCTCCTAGTCTAGAGAGGGCTCTGTGGGGCGGCAATCTAAATTACCTAAGGATGCGAGTCTGATTCCTTACTCTCTTAACAATCCCATAAAACCACCCACCATCTTACCTTCCTCTTCTTTTATCATAGCATATATGCTCTACTATACACTCAAGCGACCCGTAGAGGATGTTCCGCGTCACACACACCCACCCATAGTCCACACCACCCACATCATCTCACCAAATCCTGACCACAAACAACCCATCGACACCCCTACCCGACCAAGTAGTCACATATTAGAGAGATAGAGTCAGCAAGCCCGTAGGAGACAGACGGTGATTACAAGATGTCTGGCGAAGATTCACAGGAGGGCAGAAGCAGCTCACAGGGAAGGAGTAACTTAGTTTGGTTGAAAACTAGTTCGGCTCAAGAAGAAAAAAACTAGTTCGGCTCAAGAGGAAAATACTAGTTCGGTTGGTCTTGTTCGGTTAGTCTGGTTCGGTTCAAGCTAACAACAACTCGTTCGGTTCCAACTAATAACAACTCGTTCGGTTCCAACTAAAATCAACTAGATCGGTTCCACTGGTTCGGTTAACTAGTTCGGTTAACTCGTTCGATCTTCTAGTTCGGTTCCAACAGACAAGACTAGTTCGGTTATAACTATGACGAAACCAAATTTTTCAAAACTCAAAAAGACACATTTTTGATTGGTTTTTTGCAAAAAATCTTGTACAACTAGTGTTACTAACCCTATAGGAACAAGAAAAATGAAAACTTTAAGGTTTTTAAGCCGAAAAAATTTTAAATCAAGATTTTGCTCTTTGTAAAGGTTTTGAACACAAATCAAAAGACAAACACAAAAACTAAACACACCACTCCATGGCTCTTGATACCAATTGAAGAATACTAGTAATCTTTGATATTATACAAGAACTAGAGAGATAAGTGGGTTGGAAAGTTTCTAGAGAGAGAAAGTAATATGGAATGGATGATAATATTATTTTGTGTGTGAAATGAGAAATGAAACAACCAACCACCCTCTCCAAGGCATGGAGAAGGTATATATGCTACATACAAGTCCGTCCATGGGCTTTACTAAGGCTTCCATGGGCCTTGGGCCATATTAGCTTACTAAGCTTATCATATGTTAACCTACGGGCTAAGACTAGTATATATTGGAAGTGACCGATACATTTCTTGTTCTTAACAAAACAGCAAGAAAACAAAGTAGTAGGGAATGCTAGCAACAAAAGGAAGTGGGAAAGTGACCACAATGGAAGCTCTAACCAGCAACACAAAGGGCATAAGGTGTTTTGGGCACACACTTGGGCCAAACAACAAGAAATATGCTGGGTCCCTACCTCTATGCAACAAGTGCAAATGTCACCACAATGGACCGTGCACTGTAAAGTATGGGAATTAGAAGAAAAAGTATGCTGGAATCTTACCACTGTGCACCAAGTGAAATTACCATCATAAGGGTCAGTGTGCACCCAAGTGCAACATATGCAAGAAGATTGGCCATCTGGCCCGGAATTGTAGAACACTTGCTGCTGCTGAGTATCAACGAACTCTTACCTGTTATGAGTGTGGTGGTCTAAGACACTACAAGAGGGATTGCCCGGAGCTGAAGAATCAAAACCATGGAAACCAAGCTGGAAGTATGGAAGCACGTGGAGTGGTGCATGCCTTTAGAGGAGGAGAAACCAAACAAGACCTTAACAACATTGAGGATGAGATCGAAGCTTAAAAGAGAAAGTTGTCTCGCTTTGCCTAGTAAACCCTAAGTTGGAACTATCTTAAACTTTATCTCCTTAGGAGTTCTCGTTGTGTTTCTCTTAAATTTCCGTTGTACGAATGACTTTAAATTATCTATCAAATTATCGTATTATGAAAATTTCGTCAATATTAACTTAGATTCCTTATTTACTCTTGCAAACTACTCTCACGAATATCATGAAATCATAACACTATTTTGACGAAAATGAGCAATGCATCGTTAATCCTCAATTATACATGGCCTGATCAACTATGTATAATTCAGGAAAGTACCATGCCATGCTGAGAGTAGTCACTCTAAAACCTTCTTGTCAAGAAAATAATTTCCTACTTATATCATGTTCTGTGTGCATATTCATTAAACGTATTTACTACAAGAAATCGAATTATTAACCATAGCAACTAAGCAGACCTTCAATCCATCTTATTATAAAGTCGACATCATCTTATGACAAATCCTAAGCCAAAAGGCTGAGACACATCACTGGTCGCCCTAGGACAATTCGCTATCAAATTTGCTCGCCATTAGAGAATTTACTAAATCACCCTTTCAACATCGACTTAATGCCATAGAATTTGGCAGATTCAACGTCATAATTAGTATGGATTGGTTGGCGAGATACCAGGCCATCATTTTTGTGACGAAAAGATCGTTCGTGTTCCATTCGGAAACGAAACGTTGATTATTCGTAGTAACGGAAGCAACCGCGCAAACTAGTCCCGACTGAACATCATCTTGTGCACTAAAGCACAGAAGCACATGCTAAAAGGATGTCAGGCCTTTTTGGCACATGTTACTACAAAGGAGACTGAAGACAAGTTGAAGAAAAACGACTTGAGGATGTACTGATAGTTCGAGATTTTCCTGAAGTATTCCCAGAGGACTTGCCGGGTCTCCCTCTGACTCGACAAGTGGAATTTCAAATCGATTAGATACCCGGTGCCGCACCTGTAGCACGGGCACCTTATCGATTGGCGCCTTCCGAAAGGAAAGAGTTGTCAGAGCAACTGAAAGAACTATCCGACAAGGGCTTTATAAGACCTAGTTCCTCACCTTGGGGAGCTCCGGTCTTGTTTGTCAAGAAGAAGGATGGATCATTCCGGATGTGCATTGATTATCGGGAATTGAACAAGCTAACGGTGAAGAACCGTTATCCACTTCCAAGAATTGATGATTTATTTGATCAGCTTCAAGGGTCGAGTGTCTACTCGAAGATCGACCTAAGGTCAGGTTATCACCAACTGAGGGTTTGAGAAGAATACATTCCGAAGACCGCTTGTAGGACCCGTTACGGCCAGTATGAATTTCAAGTTATGCCGTTTGATTTGACAAACGCACCTGCCGTATTCATAGACCTTATGAATCGGGTGTGCAAACCATATTTGAATAAATTTGTAATTGTCTTTATTGATGATATTCTGATATATTCGAAGAACAAGCAAGAACACGAAGCACCTTAAGTTAATCTTAGAGTTGCTTAAGAAAGAGGAGTTGTATGCCAAATTTTCCAAGTGTGAATTTTGGATTTCTAAAGTACAGTTCCTCGGTCAAGTGATTGACAGCCAAGGTATTCACGTAGACCCTGCCAAGATCGAATCCATTAAAGATTGGGCATCTCCTAAGTCACCAACAGAGATTCGTCAATTTTTAGGTCTTGCTGGGTATTATCGAAGATTAATCAAAGGATTTTCGAAGATTGCCAAACCAATGACCAAGCACACTCAGAAGAAGGTTAAGTTTGAGTGGGGTGACAAACAAGAAACAACGTTCTAACTGTTGAAGCAGAAGTTGTGTAGTGCACCAATTTTGGCTTTACCTGAAGGAAGCGAATATTTTATCGTATACTACGATGCTTCGATCAAAGGTTTGGGCGCTGTGTTGATGCAAAGAGAGAAGGTGATTGCTTATACATCACACCAACTGAAAATTCATGAAAAGAACTATACGACTCATGATTTAGAACTTGGAGCGGTAGTGTTTTCTCTGAAACTCTGGACACTATTTGTGCGGAACCAAGTGTATGGTGTTCACGGATCACAAGAGTCTACAACACATTCTTAATCAAAAGGAGCTGAATATGAGGCAACGTCATTGGTTAGAATTGCTTAGTGATTACGATTGTAAGATTCGTTATCACCCAAGGAAAGCAAATGTTGTCGCTGACGCCTTGAGCAGGAAGGAACGAGAGCCACCATTAAGGGTTCGAGCCTTAGTCATGACTATAGGTTTGAATCTTCCTAAACAAAATTTGGATGCTCAGACTGAAGCACGAAAACCAGAGAACATCAAGAACGAAGATGTTGGAGGTATGTTGGTTGAAAATTCTAAAGATCCAGAGAAATTTAGAATGGAAAAGTTGGAACCCCGCGCGGATGGAACTCTATGCTTCAATGGCAGGAGTTGGTTACCATGTTATGGCGATTTGAGGACTGTGATCATGCACGAGTCCTACAAGTCAAAATACTCTATTCATCCGGGTTCTGATAAGATGTACCAAGACATGAAGAAGCTATATTGGTGGCCCAATATGAAGGCAAACATCGCCACCTATGTTAGCAAGTGTTTGACCTGTGCTAAGGTCAAGGCTGAACATCAAAGGCCATCAGGATTGTTGGTACAACCCGAGATACCTCAATGGAAGTGGGACAACATCACTATGGATTTCGTCACGAAGCTTCCTAAGTCGTCACAAGGCTACGACACTATTTGGGTGATTGTTGACCGACTCACTAAGTCCGCAATCTTTGTACCGATGAGAGAGACTGATCCGATGGATAAACTTGCAAGAATGTACCTAAAGGAGGTGGTCACGAGGCATGGAATACCTCTCTCGATTATTTGTGATCGTGACCCTAGGTTCGCATCAAATTTCTGGAGGTCACTTCAGAATGCTTTGGGTACTAGTCTGGATATGAGTACTGCGTACCATCCACAAACAGACGGACAAAGCGAGAGGACTATTCAAACTCTCGAGGATATGTTGCGTGCTTGTGCAATCGACTTTGGAAAGGGTTGGGTTAACCATTTGCCATTAGTCGAGTTCTCATATAACAATAGCTATCACGCTAGCATCAAGGCCATCAAGGCTGCACCATTTTTAAAGCACTTTAAGACGAGTCGAAAGTGTCGTTCACCCCAGAACCAAACCTCAACCAGAAAGATGACGAAGTCAGGATCCGTTAGTTGCCGAGTTGGAGGAAGTTCAACTCACTGGTCCAGAAATAGTGCAAGAAACAACTGAGAAGATCGTTCAAATCAAGCAGAGAATGCAAGCTGCACGCGATCGACAAAAGAGTTACGCGGATTCAAAGCGTAAACCGATGGAATTTCAAGTTGGGGATAAAGTTATGCTTAAAGTTTCGCCTTGGAAAGGGGTCGTACGTTTTGGCAAACGGGGGAAGTTGAACCCTAGGTACGTTGGACCATTCAAGATGTTGGAAAAGGTTGGATCCGTTGCATACAAGCTTGAGCTTCCTAAAGAGCTAAGTCGGGTTCACAATACATTTCATGTATCCAACTTGAAAAAGTGTCATGCCGACGAACCATTAGCCGTTACGTTGGATGGACTTCAATTTGATGACAAGCTTCAATTTGTCGAGGAGCCGGTAGAAATCATGGACCGTGAAGTTAAACGGTTGAAGTGAAGCCGTATTCCACTAGTCAAGGTTCGATGGAACTTCAGGAGAGGTCTGGAGTTCACATGGGAACACGAAGATCAATTCAAGAAGAATTATCCACACCTCTTCACAAAGACCGCACCGTCGTCAAGTGCCGCGTCTTAAGCCTTGAGGACAAGGCTCACTTAACGGGGGGAGACTATAACACCCCGTGTTTTAGGGTCATTGACATCGTCAATAAATTCACTATGTATTTTTAGTATTGTACGCGTTTGCTTTTAAATCGTAAACGCTAAGTTAAATCGCATAAGCTAAAAATGATCATTCAATGTAAACGGGCATCAAACAATTAAATGTTTACATCAAGCAAGTGTTAAGTAATTATTTTGAGTATAATTATTAACTTTGTTCATTTTATTTTTATTGGTTGCGTAAAGTGTTTACATTTTGCGATAAAATACGTTTAGGCATACCCGGAACCACCAAAACTTTTATACGCTTCAACAAATACCCACAATTGTACCCAATACTCAAAATTTACAAATTAACATCATATATATCCACATATGGCTAGATTTGGAGAGATAGATACAAGAAATATCACAAAAATCTTGCAACTTGCTATGTACTTCACCAACTAATAAAACCTAAGGACTTTTTCAAGTAAATGACATACCTTAACCATAAGGACTTCCCTAAATCACTCACTTGACCAAAGACTTCCTATACCACCTTTTTGACTAGCCCTTATGATATACATACTAGCAACAAGATAAGAAACACATACATACTCATTTCTAAAGGTGAAAAACACAAAAACACTCTCATATACTCCCTCCTAGCCACGACCAACTTCCAAACTCATACAAAATCCATAAAAAAATTAATTACAGCATTTACACATATTCCTACATCATATCTAAGATGTCTTAAGTTGTTTGCAAGGGTTGGTTACAGGTTTACAAGTATTGAAGCAAGAAAAGCAAGATTAGGGTTTCTATTAGATTTAGGGTTTTCTAAGCTTGTAAGCTTTGGTTTTTCATCTAAACAAGGGTTTATATTGTGTTGGTTATCATCATACATTTCATTAAGGTCATCTAAAACCCTTTATGTCATTACATTTATCATTTTATGCATATGTTAGTTCTTTATAGCAAAAATCACCATGTAGGACTTTTAAACATGTAAAAAGAATTTTTACTTGTGATCATCATTTTATACACTTTTTCATATGTTATGTGATTGGCAATATCATGATATAATAGGAATATAAGTATTGTAACATGTTTGTTAAAGCATAAAAAGTGTATATACAAATTAGGGTTTTTAAAGTTTACTTAATAAGTTACAAGTAAAAGTGTTGTAAATGACTTGTTAAGAACTTGTGATCTTGAACATTTTTGGACAATTATGGACCTATGAATACTATTATATGTAAAACATATGATATAAAGACTTGTGAAGAAATTGTGGTATTTTAATTAGTTGGAAAGTATGTAAAACAAAAGTATATAATTAATTATATAAAAGCTATAAAAAGGGCTATTTGGTTTCGAATTTCAAACAGTAGGTTTTACATTTTATAAAGATAGTACACCTCATGACGATTCCAAAAAGGTAAGAAACTCAAAAAACGGATTAATAACGAAAAAGATACGTAGTTTACGAGTTTTACGATAATAACCGGAGTTATAAAAGAATTTTTATAAAAACTTGTTATAAAAATTCTACAAACAGAAGGTTTGGTATTTTTATTAAATCACACATATTTTTAGGATTCCAAAACAATAAGAAACGTAATTTTTCAATTAAAAACGAAGAAGTTATGAATTACGCGAGTTTATATACTTAAAATGTATAAAAATACTTTTATAAAACTATTTTTATAAAAGTTACTGTTCATATCAGGAACATTTGTTTTTGTAAACCTCATAAATAAATAGAACTTTCAATTACGAGATCGTGCTCGAAAGAATTACTAAAAACGGAGCTAAAACGAATAAAATACGGCGTTTACGATAATTAAAGTTTATAAAAGTAATTTTATAAACTATGAACAGTAAAATTTACTATTCATCAGCAGACCCAAATGTATAAAATGTGATAATTTTGATACACCTTTCAATTACAAAGACGTGCTCGAAGGAATCGCTAAAATCGGGTTTAAAACGAATAAGTTATTACATTTACGGGTTTTACGACAACTAAAACTATAAAAATAACTTTATAACTGGTGTGAACAGTAAAAAGTACTGTTCACCAGAGGACATGAAATACAAAAATGTCATAATTTGATACGTCGTCTTAATACGAAAGCGTGGACATAAGAAACGCAAGAAACGGACTTGAAACGTGAAAGTTATGTCATTTTTACCAAAGGTATATTTATAAACGTTTTAACTTTATAAATATGATTTCACTAAAACAATTAGATGGTGATTAGCTATATAGAATTATATATGGTAGTAGTTACCCAATGTGATTAGTACTTATACGACCTATATTGGATTAGGTTGCACTCGATCATTACCGTGACGCATTTTCTGTGATATACTTGATATACGCTCAACTCAGGTAAGTACATAGCCACCACGTTTACATGATTTGGTTTTATAAGTCTTTTGGAGTAGAGAAACATGCACTGTTTTATAATTGGACACACGTGGATACGTTTCATATTATGATTACGTGTTGCCTAAGTAGCGATAACCCTAGTTGAGCCCATTATCATGAACTGTCAGTTACTGGATTGTGAGCGCGAATGTTATGAATAGATCTATTGGGATTGACACCCCCGTTCGGGTGATTAGCTATCACTGGGCAAACGAACGTATACCATGTCGAATATAGGATGTTGCGGGTTAGAACATCATCACGGGCAATGTAGCCAATTATATGGATCATTTATGTCGGCTTCAAGTGGTCATGAGTTAGGGCAACGTAATTACATTTGAATATAGTTGCAATCTGTTGCATTATCATACACTTGGGAAATCTTGTGGTCCTACAATATACGATTTATCAAACCTATGAATTCACCAACATTTATTGTTAGACGAATTTAAAGCAATGATTTTTCAGGAGGTTCAATAAGCACGAGGTTGCAAATGATACATGTAGGTTTTGATTTGGATATCCATGCTCTGAAAGATTTTAATCGCAATTACATTTTGTATATCTGTTATGGGCTAGAAATCTTTGTATTTTGAACAAGTGAACAAGTGAAGCTTCGGGCTTATGTAACAAATACTTTGTTAAATCCAATGTATCGGTTTTAAACGACTTTTTGGTCGTTCTATATATATCTTGTGTTATTGATCTATGAAGTAACACGCCTCGGGCCCTTATTCTGCTGTGACCTAATTTGGGGGTGTTATAACGCATTTGGTTTGACTTTTGGATGCTTGAATAACAAAGGATTTGATTTGGATTCTAAATTCTACGGGAAAAACATAAAAAGGCACGAGAATTTAAACCTAATACTACGGGAAAGCAATAAAGGCAACGGAAATAACTTAAAAATCTACAGGAAGCAAAATAAGGCAATTAAATAAATCCTAATACTACGGGAATCATAAGTAAGGCATAAAAAGTAAATCCTAAGTCTACAGGAACATGAAAACGAAGGTAACTAAAGTAAAAACACAAAAACGGGAACGGGATTCTAAACCCGTTCTTTAAAAAAAGAATTTTTTTAAAAAAAGAATTATATTTTTTTTATTTTTATTTAATTTTTTATGATTTAAAAACTGTTTTAAAAAGAAAAATTCATTAAAAATACTAAATTAATTGGGAAAATTCTGAAAAATTCATGGAAAATAGTTTAAGCTATGCTGGTTTTAAGAAAAATAAAAAGGGCTTACCAGCTTATTAGAATAAGCTGGTAATAAGCAAAAAGAGGCTGGTAGCTTAAATAGGTAAAAAGAGTATAAAAGAAAAGTGGGGTAAACTAGTAATTGAAAAAGACCCCAGGGCAGTTGGTTGTGTGGTGTGTGTGAGAGGTGCTGGCTATAGAAGGGGGAGGTCATGGGTTCGACCCCCATGCCTTCCCTTTTTGAAAAATCATTTTTTTATTTTTACTTTTTCTTTTTACAAACTTGAAGAACAGATGTAAATAAGCATTTTTAAAACTCGAAGTTATTTTTAAAAAGCAATAATAAGCCCAAAAATGAGTAAATAAGTTGACAGAAAAGGTTTTGTAAAACTAAGTATAAAAAGGGCTTAACTGTTTTCGATTTTTAGAAATGATAAGCACAAGTAAAAGGGAAATAAGCAAAATCAGGTAACAAGCTAATCTTAATAAGTAAATAGGAACAAAGGTTTAGCAATCAAAATAGGCAATAAGCTAAAAAAAAGCAAATGAGCTTGTGACTCACAACTGGTACACAAACAGCCCAAAAGGGGATTTTTGAGCTTATTTTTAAAAGACTAAATGGAACATTATAAAAAATGATTTGTTAAAACTTAAAGCCCATATTATAAGCTACTTAAATTAACAATTAGAAAGCATTTTGAAACAAATTAAAACTATGAAAAAACTAAGACAAAGGGGCTGTTTGAACTCAGCATGTTCTGACTTGGTTTTTTGAAAAGTCAAAAAGCTTATAGCATGCCTATAAATAAGCTAGTAAAAGATCTTAAAAACTTAAAATAAGCTGAAAAAGATGAAAACCATACTACTAACTACTAATGCTATAAATTCTAGACTTTAAATCAAACTTTAACTAACTTAAATTTTGAGATCAAATAAGGATTTTTTAAAACTAAAATTGACTTGACAGATTTTGACTCTGCAAGGATTTTGACAAAAGGGAAATTTAAAACAGATTGATGCACTAGAACTCAACTATGAACTCAAAAGACACAACTCAAAAAGAGACTTAAGTAATTTAAGAAAAGTAAGCTGTATGAAGAACTTTAAAACTGCAGACTAGGATTTTTTATAAGATAAACTTAAAAACTTAACAACTCTAATTTAAGACTCATTAAAACTATCTTTAAGATCAATTCAGAGCTAATGAAACCTGATTTAAAGAACCAAAGACAGATATTACCCATTTTGACCCACTTTGAGTTCTTGACCCAAACACCCTTTTAAAACTGAAAAAACATGATTTTAGGCTAAGACAGATTAAGACATTTATGAAGCAAGATCAAGTAAGCATATTAAAGACATGATAAGCATTTAATAAGCATGAAATAAGCATGAACACCATAGGCAATTTTAAAAGCATAAAAGGCATAATTTTGAATAAACATAAATTTCATAAAAAGGAAGTTTTACAAGATTAAAAGTAAATGACATAAAACATAAAAACATTCAAAGTAAAACTAATCTACTTCCTAAGTTATACTACTCCTAGTTTCCTTTTTCTTCTCTTTCTTCTTTCTTATATAAGCTTTGTGGTCTTCAACCCTGTGTTTTTTATGCTTTTGTTGTGAGAGGAAATCGTAAGCATCATCCTGGCCCTTCAATATTTCTTGTCCTCCAAGTTCTTGATCTCAACCATTGATTCGGTCTTCAATTTCTCAACCAATAAGAACTCTTAAGATCGCCAAGGTGGAATTTGGTTGTATGTGGTGTGGGGTAAGATGTGGGGTGAAGGTAAGTGTGACATTTTTGTCTGTGGTTGCAGGGGAGAAGACATGTGAATAGTAAAAAAAAGAGCGGGAATGGGATTTGGTCTATTTTGGTGATAAGCAGGGTATGAGTTTAGGAATTGGGCAATATTAGTCCCTCAAGGTGTATAATGTTGTTGCAAGTGAAGTCCTTGTGGTTTATAAAGAAGTTTGTAGGTTGGCAAAAATGGTCCCCCAATGTGTGTTATGCTATTGCAAAGCTGGTCCTTTTAGGATAATAAAAGACTAACAGCCGTTAGGCTAGCTGTTAACTTTTAACAGTTAAGGGTTTTTGGGCCTATTGTTTGTATTTGGGCCGAGTAAAAATAAAAGGTATTTGGGCCATTTCCTTTGTATAAGTCTTCATATAATTCCTTAATGGGCTGACCCGACCCATTAGATGGGTACATGTCGGCCCATTAAGCATTTCTTCGTTTCCGGCTTTGGTCTTGACTTTAACTTTTTCGGGCTTGACTTTGGTTGACTTTGACTTTGACTTTTTGACTTTGGCATTTCACGCTCTTTACATTCCCTTCCTCGGTTTTGTTGTTTTGGCTTCGTTTTTGTCCTTTTCTCAGATATCCGTTTCTTGCACAGTACAAACACAAAAACAAGCATATATATGGCATTTTATGTGCGTTTTTGGTCGTTTTAGGGTCGTTTTATTAGGTAAATGGTATGTGTAATTAAGCACATACCATATATGTATATTATACTAAAGTATGAGTTGGAAGAATGTTATTTTTGAAGATAAGTCATCAACCATTACACCACTGAAAACGTTAAGAGTGACCGTACAACGCGCATCTGACCTCTATGCATCAAACCTAAAAACTGTTTTGGAAATAAATGTCTAAGTGGAACATTAACTGGACTAGGTCGTGTTCAGACGTCGTTGCATTTGCTTGTTTGATATTGAGTTTGCTGCTTGAGGTGAGTTCTCGTAGCCCCACTTTTTAAATCTTTTCCGTTGGGGGAAAATGATACTCAAATATGTTTTGAATTATTTTTTAAACTGTGCGAAATATGGTTTTGTTTTTAGGACAATGTATGTGCTTATGACTGCTATATGAATACTAGTGGTTGATTATACTTGCGTGCATCGAGGTGCATGGCAATGTATGTGATTAGCATGGATTTGTTATGTTTGTGAAGGGTCTGCCCTAAGTAAACGCTCCAATTGGTAGGCCTTTAGGTGCGTATGACCTCGGAGTTGCGACTCCAAGAGCATTGGTATATGCTGGTGTGATAACTAGCGGGGATGCTATGCTGTGGTGTGATAACTTGCGGGGATGCTTTTAGGTTATGGTCATGATTAAATGGGATGCTAAGCTCTGGGTTCTCGAGTGTTTTTGCATATATTCACTGTATATATGCCAACCAATGTCAACTCATTTGAAATTATGGTACATCAAACTTGGGCTTTCTTCTACCTACGAGCTCACAACATTAGAATGTTGACCTCTTGTTTGGAGTATCATTTTTCAGGTGATAGTGAATGACCAGTAAGGGTTGTGATGTGGACATAGCAAACTTTGAAGAGTATCCTGTAATGGATCCATGTTCTAGAGAGGCTCTTGCTAGATTTTTGTGGTTTGTTTAAACTTAGTAGTGAGTTGTAATGTTTGGTTTGAGACTTGTATGGCCCTGCGTGTATTTGGAGTGTAAAATTGGTGACTGTGATGTTGAGAAGTGTCCGTTTGATGCGGCAGAGAGACTATCAGTTCAGAAGTCTGTACTTGGATGTGGGGAAGATAGTCGAGTCTATGAAACTTTTTCATTAATGCATTTTTAGAGTTCTCATTATTTTGTTTATCTTGTGTATGATTTGATTTTCTTCATCGCGATACCCGTGTGTTGTCGCCTATGTCGGATGTGTGTGTCAGATTATGGGAAGAATGTAGAGCCACGGATAGAGAGAACTAAGGTGGTGTGTGGCCTAGATCATTAACCTAGGAACCTTTATATAGTTGCGTTATAGGATCTATGTGTGCGGTGTTCCGCTTATACGTGCTTAGGTGGTTATATGGTATATATCATTAGTTAAGTCATTCATTGAAATGGGTGAGCCTAATACTGGGTACGCGAAGTGGGAAGAAGGATACAGTGATTTGAGAAATACGGTGGACTAGTAAAGTGATTGATAAACGCGTATCACGACTCACGTTGTATTTAGTATAATCTTCATACAGATCTGTGTGACACCTTGTAGGACCGTATTACATGTGTATCATACTACATTTAAAGTTTATACTCTCATATATGGTAACCTTCCTTCCTGCCCTAGCATTACCTATCCCTCCCTCGTGTAGATAATGCCATCAAGAATTGACGACACGAAGTGTGGCTGGGAACCCGCCGCACCACGAGGAGGAAAAGGATAAATCTTGTAGAGGAGGTAGGTAGAACTAGAGTCTGATCTGGTTTGATTAGGGTATGGTAGGATTGATGGTCAATGGTGTCCACAGTAGCGTGGTCAAGGTAGTGAGTGTGAATGATGGTCGTTGACGAAGTCCTGACTCCTCCATATCATTTGCATAGCGTTGCAGAATTTACTTCCAATATTGTCTAGCCCAAGTAGGCAGCCCAAAGGTAAGCGATAGTGAAAAGTGGTAGGAATCCAAATGGCGATGGATCACTGACATCATAGTGATGTGATGAGTTTAATATGTTAGGAAGTCATTGGAAAACAACGGAACCATACGGGGTTGTAACTTATAAAGGATTTCTTAGCAGTACCCAAATAGTGGTAATGGAAACGGGAGGTAGGCAATTGTCTTTTATACCATTGGATAGAAAGATAGAGTCAGTTCAAGATAGAGTTGGTGTAGGATAACCAAAAGGTGAAGTAAACTGCTGGATCATTTGTGGTAAGGCTCTTACGTGGTTGGAACTCTCAGATCTACACATGTAGGTTGATAAGCCGCTGTATGTATGTATGTCATGGGAAGTCTTTAGACTTCGAATAGAGAGGGAATTTTGCTCGAGTAATGAGACTGCAAAGTTGGAAAACTGAGTTATGGAATCACACCATAGGGTCGGGGCTGGCTATGATGCGTTTATACTAATAGATTCAGTTACGGTTGGCCTAGGTAGTTCCTCACGTAGTTACCCCCTGAGAAGAATAGGGATTGTGAGGTAACATTTATGGACTCTGCTCACAGATCCGAGGGAGGATGGTTGGAGCAACGGAGCAACGACGCCTCATTCGTAAGTTTGTGAGATTGCTTGGCACACTGACTGATGAGGCTATTAGGAATGGGTCACTGAAAAAGAATCTTGAGAAGAAAGGGAATAGTGGAGAGCCTAGTAAGGATAGGAATTCAAGGGATGATAACAAGAGAACTAGGACTGGAAATGCTTTTGCTACAACCACAAACCCTGTTAGGAGAGAGAACACATGTACGACACCTAAGTGTACCACCTGTAACTTTCACCATCTACCTAAGACGACCTGGTCACATTGTATTCAACTGTAACCACCAAGACATTGCTAAGGATTGTAGAGTGGTGCTAGGAATGTGAATCCCCATCAATGCTAGAACCCAACTTGCTAGGACTGTTACGAGTGTGGTGAAGTACCGATTCATTTTATGGCAGCATGTCCTAGGTTGAATTAGGCTCAGAGGCAAGGGGGAAACCAACAGAACCAAGTTATGGCTATTAATGGGGGTCAGGATGGGAACAACAGTAACTAGACACGTGGAAGGGCATTTGTGATGGTAACTAGGACCCGAACATCATGACGGGCACGTTCACTTTGAACAATCATTATGCCACAACCTTATTTGACTCTGGTGCGGACTATAGTTTTGTTTCCACTACTTTCATACATCTATTAGGCAAGAACCCAGTGACTTAGGATTTAGTTATGAGATTGAGATAGCTAGCGGACAGCTAGTAGAAATTGATAAGGTCATTAAGGGTTGCAAACTAGAAATAGAAGGTCAAGAGTTTGATATTATTTTGATACCGTTTGGAAGCGGGAGTTTTGATGTGATCATAGGAATGGATTAGTTGTCCAACCATAAGGTTGAGATAATTTGTCACGAGAAGGTAGTTAGAATACCACTATCGGACGGCAAAGTACATAAAATTATAGGAGAAAGACTGGAAGAGAAGGTGAGACTTCTAATGAGTGCTAAGGCCAAGGAACAAAAGCAGGAAGAGATTGTTATGGTTAGAGAATTTCCTGAGGTATTTCCGGTTGACCTATCAAGATTACACCCTATTCGGGAAATCAAATTTTGGATTGAGTTAGTCCCTGGAACAATACCAGTCGCGAAAATCTCCCTATCGATTTGGCACCTTTCTAAAAAAGGAGTAGTTGTTGGGGTCACTTAAAGAACCTCCAGGACACTGGGTTTCATTTGAACAAACTCGTCGCCTTGGGAGTAGCACCTGTATTATTTGTTTAGAAAAAAGGGATGGGTTCCTATTGGATGTGAATTGAATATAGAGGAATTGAACAAGTTGACATTAAGAATCGTTATCCACTCCCTAGGATAGACGATCTGTTCGATCAACTTCAAGGATCACCAATACTTCTTCTATGATAGATTCTGTAGTTTGGATACCCACCAGCTGAGAGTGCATGAGGTTTGACATTCCAAAGACTACATTAGAACTCGTTATAGACATTTTGAGTTCATAATAATGCCCTTTGGTTTGACTAATACACCAGCGGTATTCATGGATCTGATGAATCGAGTATGTAGACCTTATCTAGACAAGTTTGTGATAGTGTTCAATGATGATATCTTGATTTACTCTAAGACTCAGGAAGAGCATGAAGTGCACCTAGGGTTGATCTTAAAATTGCTCAAGGAAGAGAAACTGTATTCTAAGTTTTCCAAGTGTGAATTCTGGTTGCGAGAAGTACAGTTTCGTTGGAATCGTGATTAAGGTAATGTTATTAATGTAGACCATCAGTAAGATTAAGGCTGGTTAAGAATTGGGAAGCCTAGAATATCCGTCTATAGTTCGTCATTCCTTTAGGATTGGATTGGTATTATCGTTATTCATCAAGATACTTTTAATTTAAAATTGAGTTTGTTAAGTTTAAACTGAATTTATTTTTCACTGGTTCGGTCCTCTCGTTCAGTCCGCTAGTTCGGTCCTCTCGTTCGGTCCTCTAGTTCGATCCTCTTGTTCGGTTCAAACTATTGACCACTCGTTTGGTTCTAACTAGTGAAAAACACTCGTTCGGTTCAAACTAGATAACTCTCGTTCGATCTTAACTAGAAAGCACTCGTTCGATTCTAACTAGAATGCACTCGTTCGATCGATACTGATGTAGCTTGTTTGGTTCAACCTATGCAGCTGCTCGTTCGATTATCTTGTTCGGTCCTCTAGTTCGATTATCTTGTTCGATTCTCTAGTTCGGTTCTAACTAGTGCGAAATCTAAATTTTCAAAACTCAAAAAGACACGATTTTTAATGGTTTTTAGCAAAAACTTCTTGTACAACTAGTATTACTAACCCTATAGGAACAATAAAAATGAAAACTTTAAGGTTTTTAAGCCAAAAAATTTTAATCACTAATTTGCTCTTTGTAAAGGTTTTGAACACAAATCAAACACAAAAACTAAACACACCACTCCATGGCTCTTGATACCAATTGTAGAATACTAATAATCTTAATGATCAACCAAGAACAAGAGTGAGATATGGGTTGGGATGTTAGAGAGAAATTGGATGGAAATGGATGAATGTATTAATGAAATGTATGAGTGGAAAAATGGAACAACTAACCAATGTAACAACCAACCCTCTCCAAGACTAGGAGAGGGTGTATATATAGTCTACCATGGCCGGCCATGGGCTTGGTTGGGCCACCCATGGGCCTTGGGCCGGACTAGATTACTAATCTAATCCTTATGCTAACTACGAGCTAAGACTTGTTACAACTTTGGAAGTGACCGACACTTTTCGTGTTTCCAACACCTAATCTTTAGGAATCTTCCTCTATTGAATAATAAGTTTTGTCTTCAACTTAAGCACTTGTATATCTTCAAATCTGATCTTCCATGAATGAAACAGATTCTAATCTTCCCTTTAACTTAAGATTTCCTTTGAACTTGTTGAAACTTCTTCAATACAATGAACATATAATCCATGTTCCATGCCATTCCACCACACTTAATAAGTTGCAAATCATATCATATTATCTTTGTAACATCTTCTCCTTTTTGTCATTATCTATTAGGGGACTGTGAACATATGCAACTTTGATCTTTACAACTATAAACCATGTATGAAACTTCTAATCCAATCTTTCTAATGTCTCAAATTACCCTCCATGAAGCACAATCAGAATAATGAATTCAAGCAGTATAAACTTAAACTAGTAGTAGTAATAATGACTTAGCAGTAGAAATAAGGTTTAACTTGTTTTGCACAAGTGAAAACCTTCCCCTCAAATGGTGCATTTAACATATCTAAATGGTTAAACACTTTATTATCTTCTTCCCCTGAAACCAATATGTTAACCATCTTACGACCAAAAGTAATAGAATCAACCATAAGAACTGTACGAATAACTAACCAACAGTAGTAACGAATACCATGTAGCAAGGTTGTCAGGATCGGGATCTTACTTAGGATTGTTTTCGGCTTTGCAAGATCGTAATCGTGGGATCGGATAGGGATCGTAAGATCCTATGAAAAACATATATATTTTTGTATAAGGTTATTTTTTTATATTTCTATATGTTTTTATATAATATTTTATATGATGAGCATTTACATATATCTCAAAAGCACTTTAATATTTATATTTTTTATCTAAACATTCTTAAATAGCATTTTACAACATGTATTGATAACTTGTGTTTTGAAGAAATATTTAATTTTTCAAAATTTATTGGGTATATATGAAATTCCCCCTTATATGATTAACGAATCTAAATGAATGATAAAAGAAAAAAAGTTATATGTTCAAGTACCATGGTAATAGAACATTAGATATATTGTAATACATACTTGCACAAAGTTCATTCATGTTTCAAGCGATAAATGAATGATTTGGATAAAAAAAATACTACATATGTGCACCTACTTCATGTTTCAATCGTTAAACGATTATGCATAGAAAAAAAATATGAAACCGTCTTGATGAAAATTAATAAACCTTAGCCTAAATTACCCAAAGTCCAAAATAAGGCTATTATACGACCCTACACGATCCGATCCGATCCTACGATCCTGATACGATCCTACTTGAATTGCGATCTTGTTACGATCCTAATCGTTTTTTGTGTGTGGGATGGTAGAATCGTACGATCCTATGATCAGGATCGCGATTTTGACAACCTTGCCATGTAGTACCATCCATGAAGAGCAGCACTAAAAATGACTAACAGTAGTAATCGATACCAAGCAGTAGTAACAATGAAGATCAGCACTAATGGTTGAGCAGTAGTAAAAATACACTAGCAGTATTAACTACTAACTAGCAGTATTAACTACCAACTAGGAGTATTAACTATTAACTAGCAGTATTAACTACTAACTAGCAGTATTAACTACTAACTAGCAGTATTAACTTTTATAGAGCAGTAGTAACCATTTATGAAGCAGTAGTAACTTTCAATCAGTATTAACATGATAACCACTTCAATAAACTTTCCACAAGAACCTGAACTCGAACTCTTAGCTTCCACGTTCATATCACCTTTACTGTGATTACACTTTATATTCATCATTAACTTTTGAGGTTTTTAGAAATTAGGGTTTCCAAAAAAAATGATTTAAGAATTAAAACCCTAATTTTCACAAACTTCTTTATCCTCTTCATTCCTCAATAACTTCTATTTAATACCTAAATGTTCAAAGAAAAACTTTCAATAACAATAACAAGAACACTATTAAAAACAATGATGAAAAAGAAGTAAAACCATACCAACTTCAACTTTTCTGTAGCAGATTTCAAAATTTTATATCTTTCAATTAAAAGTTCAGATTGAAGATCCCACTGGTGAGAATATTCCTTTATAAGTAAAGAACCTTCAATAAAAATTTCGTTAAGATCCAACGGTTAACGAATGAGATATCCCCTTTTTACCACAGCTGTGAAGAAAGTGACGAAAATAGAAACCAAAATTGAATTTTTTAGGTTTCTTTGAATACAAAATCTTCTTTTTTTCGATTGTAAAACCTTATAGATCCTAGATCATGAGCCACTTGGCTCTGATACCAATTGTGAAGATTGTTTAAAACTCATCTAGGGTCTATAATAACAGAGTTTGTTGTTGCGCAAACAGAGATTTTAAACAACGACAAAGATATTTAATCTAGGATTAACATTCATATCACAAGCCCCAATTCTATTTGATCATGATAGAATGTTGAGAAACGTTTAGCCCATCTAGGATAGGTTTTACAGATAATATTAAACACACAACGGAATAATAAGAAAGCAATATTATCAAATAAGGTTTTTCATTGAACGATTTCACTATTACCCCAACTATAACTTGGGGCTACACCAACTAACATGTGTAAACAATTTCGCTTTAAACAGTCCGACTATGCTATGTAACTATGTAGATAACTAACTACGGTGTACACACACACACATTTACAACTTGACTCTCATCAGTCGATGTTTCTATGGATGGATGTATAAAACCTATGTCTATGATCTATTTATATAGGGAGAGATCATGACTTACAAAGGAAGTAAATTAGTAGATAAGGAAACTATTTAAATTACATTAAACCATATTAATATGTTTCCTAATCATTATCCTGTAGAATATTTGACCAAATCTTCATATTTCTCTACCAACTTGTAGAGTTTTATAATGATAACTTTGATCCTTTTGTTTTATTCTTTTATTCATTTTGTCTCATCAAATCAAGAATCCCAACAATCTTCCCCTATTTGATGATGACAAAACAAACAAAGTCGTGTATGAACTTCCCTTTAAATAGAGAAGTTGAGATGTAATCATCTCCCTGAATGAAACAAACTTCCAAGCTTCCTTTGTATCATGTCACCACATATAATAAGCTGCAAATCAATAAACATGTAATCTTCTTCCCCTTTTTGTCTTCATCGAATAGGGGTCTTTTGTAGATATGCAACTTGGATCATAATAGCTACCAACCATATACCACAACTACTAATCCAGCCTTCTAATACTCAAAATACCCGCCATGAAGCATAATACGAAAAATGACTTTGAGCAGTAGAAACACAAACTAGCAGTAGTAATAAATAACTAGCTGTAGTAACGAAACACTTCCCCTCAAGTGGCGCATGTAGATGGTTAAACATTTAATCAATAAGCTTCCCATGAAACCCATATGTTTACCATCTCTTGAATCTCGAACTCTGTAAGCTCCATGTAGTGATCACTGATGAAGAAAACCGAGTATAACGAATTTGATGAAGAAGTTGAATCTCCTAAACTTGTGTCTTATATCTTGCACTATCCACGTGACGTCGAACTTATACCAATACCAAAATATAAGTAGACTGCAACCTTTTGACAAAATCATCATTTTCTATGAGACACATGACTAAAGTGATAGCAAATGTTTTGCCGTTCAAAAAAAAGTGATAGCAAATGTGAGCATTGAGCACCTAAAAGAAAAATCACACACCTTTGCTAGATTTTGACAAGTCTTCGTCACACCATTTAAGCACGAACAAGTTATCTTAAAAGCCAACCACAACTTTAAGATATGATAAGAGCACGCACCTGTGAAACCCAACTACAACATCAATCAGCATATACAATTGTCTGTAATCACATCTTAAAAAATTCCCAAAAATACAGCCCATAAAAAAATCAATAAGAATAAACTAAAATAATTCCAGTTTTGTCCAAAATCCAAAACCATCCAAACTATGTATTGTCTGATATCGTACAAAGCTAGCGGTACAAACTCTTTTATCAGACGACTCTTGCAGTACCAAAATTCAAAGTCAGTAGTACAAACATCCAACCCAATTAGCAATGCTTTTTCTGTTGCTAATTCGTCACTAACCTGTCACTGATCCGTCACAAAACTATCACTATTGGAATTCTCCTTCCTCCCAAATCTTTTAGTGACGCATTTTCTGTCGCAAAACTATCACTAATTCCAGCAGTATTAAAATTGCAACGACCAGTATTAAAAATATATAACCAGTATTAACCTTTAACCTTGGCAGGATTAACTCAAATCAACAAGCAGTATTAATTCAAACGTGACAGTACTAACTCTATTCAATGAGCAGTATTAATATTAGGAATTAGCAGCCCATTCTTTAAATTTGTAGCAGCACGTATACTTGGTAATATCATGAATCATCCAATAAAGTTACCAAATAACTACGACATATATGGGAGATATTATGGGATCAACCACAATCCCTAAAAATCAGGGATATTCATATCAACACAAATCCCATACCATATATACTGCCATACCATATCAGCCAATAACTACAACCAAGACCAAGTCCAACACTACTTCCATAATCCATGCAGCCCATTAATTGATATGTCATTTAAACAAATACTTGCTCGTGTGTATCCTTCATAAATACCAACATATACGGAAGTAGTTATTAATACATATTCCAATCCCTAAAAATCAAGAACTAAATATGTATACCACGCATCATACCATATACCATAACCTGTATAGTCGATGCCTCCCATCTTTTGTTATTCAAGCTGACATACAAACGCTTCCAAACCTGTACGTGATTGTGACTGCAGTAGTATAATCAAACTAGTTGAAAACAACTTAGAAAATCCTAAATCTTGTATATGATTTAATAGTTGTTGT
The DNA here is from genome assembly GCA_026074375.1 of Tanacetum coccineum. NCBI lineage: Eukaryota > Viridiplantae > Streptophyta > Magnoliopsida > Asterales > Asteraceae > Tanacetum > Tanacetum coccineum. The sequence continues at coordinate 19,148 of BQNB010000610.1, read as the reverse complement.
TTCCAATAACCTGCTTGACACGATAACAACATACCATACAGCCGTCACGAAACCCTAAAGCATCATGAGTCTTCATAACGACATTATTTAAAGATCAGTAATACGAAACCTTTAAAGAACCATGTGTCGTTTGCTGCTTCTTGTGTCTTTTGATGCTTCACCATATATAATAGAAGCTGGATTCATCACCAAAAACAATCAACCAGATCCGAATCAGAAAGATGTACAAACCCTAATTAACTAGGGTTTGATCAATTTAGAACACAACGGATGAAAAAGAAACCCAAATAAATATTTACAATCGTATTGCATACCTAAACAGGTAGAGAGGACGATTATAAGTATCATTATAGCAATTAATCTTCAAAACCCCACCTCAATCGGATTGTCCCTCAATAGTTGTGTTGTCATACTACTTAAGTAGATAACGTTAAATGGTTATCTAGACATCTTTAGTCATGTTCATTTTTATTCGCTCTCAGCTCTCAACTGCATTATTAATTGTATGAGTGACGCACGTCTCATATGCTCACATGTAGCTTAGCTTAGAGAATTATCCGATTCCCCATAACTGTTACTATCTAGTCGTTATATGAGAAGCTATCTGCAACTACTTAGTGTGGATGGAGTAAGCATAGTTCCTCTACTGTCATTTGTGGAATATAGTACCGGTTAATCAATGGAAGTTATATCGTCTATTGTCAATAAAGAAAATCGATAATTTACTAGAAAGAGAAAATCGCGTAAGATACACACTCTGAATGATAGAGAGATGACAATAATCATAACAACTATAGACCCTAATAGTGTGTTGTAATAGACATAAAAGATCAGCAAATTGCAAGCTCATACTTCGATTGATCTACCACGAGGTATAATTCTCTACCCCCCCAACACCCCTCTCGATCTTACCAATGAGAAATCGTAACCCCAAACTATAGCCACGACGACCAGCACCACGCGTCACATCTCAGCATATACTTCACAATATAGCTGACCGCTGCATCCTCGCTCCATCCCATCTTTTATTCAGTAGCATCCGCTTATTCAGTCTCCTCTCCTGCTATACAATATTAACTGTCTGCGCTTCCGAGTCCCCCTTCAAGTAGTAATCAAGGATGTAGCAGTAGTATCTTCCCACAATCTGTATTAATCATGATAACCCTTCATAAACTTTACAAGAACTGAAACTCGCACTCTTAGCTTCACGTGCAATACACTTTACTGTGATTCCACTTCGTATTCATCATAAACTTTTGAAGGTATTTAGGAAATTAAGGTTTCCATAGAAAAATGTTTTTATGATATAAAACCATAAATTTTCACAAACTTCTTTATCCTCTTTATTCCTCAATACATTCTCTTTAATACCCAAGTGTTCAAAGAAAAACTTCTAATAACAATAACAAGAACACTATTAAAAATAATGATGAAAGAGAAGTAAAACCATACCAACTTTAACTTTTTCTGCAGCAGAATTTCAAAATTTTATTTATCTGTTAATTAAAAGCTAAATGAGATCCCTCTAGTAAGAATATGCCTAATATAAGTAAAGATACCTTCAAAAAAAATTTGTTAAGAATCCAACGTTACCCGATAGTATCCTTTTTACCACAGCTGTGCAGAGAAAGTGACGAAAATAGAAACCAAAATTAAACTTTTTTTAGGTTTCTTTGAATACAAAATCTTCTTTCTTCAATTGTAAAACCTTGTAGATATTAGATCATAAGCCACTTGGCTCTGATACCAATTGTGAAGATCATTTAGAAACCCTTTTAGGATCATATAATATATTAAAAATAACAAAAGTTGTTGTTGACGCAACAGAAATTTAAACAAAGAACAATGTTATAAACAAGGTTATCCTTTTGTTTCATTCTTTTATTCATTTTGTCTCATCAAATCAAGAATACCAACATAGAACGTGTTACCTAACTGTAACAGGGATCAAAGACACCTTTAATCTCAGGGCTAAAACGATCTCAAGTGGTGAGATTGTTGGTGTTTTCCTAAAACATGATTAAAAACACCTTAAACACACACATAAACAATGTCTAGGGATCTCTTTATATATAGAGCCCATCTAAACTTATAAAGGAAATTTAATTGTATTAGGAAACTAAATCTTTTCTAATCTTGATCTTTATCTTTTTAAGCAAGTCTTCTAGAATCCTCCATCTTCTAGAATTCCATAATGTCGAACTAGACCCTTTTGTTTCATTCTTTTGTATCATCAAATCAATAAATCCCAACACAATTTAAGTATAACATATCATGCTTTCCATACTAAAACATTTAAAACGTGTAAAAAAGAGGGGTCGTGAGAAACTCACCTTAAAGTTAGAGCAAGTACGATAAGTTCCCGGCAAATCACAACAAGTAGGCAACCCAACAAACGCGCAACCTTCTACCTGAGACCTAAGGTAAGTAAAGATACCTTATTAGATCATATATGATATGCTCATATGATAAAATGTGTATTGGTTATGTCTCATGTTTACTTTTGTTTTCCAAAGTTTACTTTTTAACACATCACATAAAATCATAAAACGTCACGGTTTTCACTTCAAGTTTACAATAGGTCATGTAAAAGTCATTTCTGGTCAAAATCTTTTATACACATTTTAGTATCACATGTCTAGAGTGTCCACTAGTATTTTCAAAGTCTCTCCATGGTTTTAACTTACCCAAATAGTCCATACTCCTATTTTTACCCAAATCATGACACTTTTTGTATTTCAACAAGCTGAGCACTTTTTATTAGGAGTTTGACTTTAGGCTTCTGAAAACTTTTTGTTAACATATTAAACTAGTTTCTATATAAGCTTTAGCCTTTGGAATGCTTCCAAGGTTGAGATATGGTCTACACAAGTAGGGTGTTCAAAACAGTCTCAAACAGTCCATCCGACAACTAGATTTGTTTCAGACCAAATATTAACCAAATTTATTCTTATGGTAATAAGCCCTTTGGTAATTCAAATTTAATGCATTAAATTATGTGTGAGAGTTAGAATGAGTTCAATTCATGCATGTATGATCATTTTATACCCATTCTAAGTTGATTAAAATTATGCTCATATACACTTTTTCAGATTTTATTCTATACTAAAGTCAATCAAACATACTCATGTCTATGTCTTATCACATGAAATTAATTATATTCTTAAAGTATATAAATATACCCAACTCTCAAAGTTGATTTGGTGTCAAAAGGATAAAATATAATTATATTATGAATTTTTCAAAAGTGCATGTTAAATCAGACTTTAATTTAATTATTTTTGCACACCAATCTTGCATGTCGAATTTGAAAATGTTAAACACTTTCATTGATTTTGACCTAAACTAGAAAGTTGTAGAGGACTCTTTGTGGTTCAATTATAAAAAAGAACCAACCATAACTCCAAAATTTGAGCAACTTATGGCCATTTTAGTGAAACTTTATTTTTCAATCAGCAACATTTGAAGTTTTACCCAACTTATCCATGCAAAACCCTTTGCACCAAAATCAAAAACGACCATTTTAAGAATGATGATTATTTCTAATACTATTTTATAGTTCTAAAAAGTTCATATATCAATTATTTAATTTAGTTAAGTGTTGGTGAAAGACAGGCAAGAAAATGTACAAAATGAAGGTTTTTTAAAGATTCTTGATGCAAGATCAAACAAGTGATCTTACACCAAGATTTTAACCTAGAAATTTGTATGATATGAGTAATATGAGTTGTGGGATGAGCTAAGATGACTTCTTGATTGAGCTTCTTCTTGCCTTTCTTGATCAAAAACCCTAAACCATATGTACTAGTTAACCATAACACCTTGTTTCTTTAACCCTTTATGAAAAATCTTCTTGATTTGTTGTTGCTCTTGTTGTTTTCATCCAAAGAGAGGGAGAGAGAAGAGGATATGGGCTGAATTTACTAGAGAGAAATGTGTGTGTAGAAATGAGAAGGATTAATATATTGTGAGATTTATATATGAATTGTGATTAAGTGCCATGTGTTACTAGGCTTAACATGTGTCAGTGATGTGTCCATATGAGGTGTAAGTGAGGAGGAGGTTTATGTTTATTTTTGTTAAATTTATTAGGTGTATGTATTGGGTATTAATAGTAAGTAAAATATTATATAGTGTAAGCATTTGGTAAATACGTAAAGTAACGTAAAAACATAACTTTTAAAATAGTTTTGCAAGTTAGTTAAACTAACTTTGTCCATGTGTTTTGACATTGTTATAATGTTACTTGAGCATATCGTTGGTCGTTAAGATCATTCATTAGGATCGTTAGGTCAAAGGTGCGTTCGTATAACTAGGGTTCCTAATAAAATGATCGTTTAACAATGAAAATGACACGACCATTTAAAAATGACTCAACAAATGCATAACGGAGTCAAAAGTCATAGATTTGCTATCGATTACTGACCTCAAAAATAGACAGTTGTCACAGTTATAACTTCAACACAAAATTCTTTACCCAACCTAGGATTGGATAGCATACACCGAAGTTTCTCCACCAAGGTTGGATTCATGCGTTTAGCCACCCTATTCTGTTTTGGTGTATGTCTGATAGTGAAATGTCTGACGATGCCTTCATCTTCACAAAATTTTGTGAATTATCATTTTGGTATTCTCCACCATTATCTATTCGGAGATGTTGATCTTTCTGCATGTCTGAGTTTCCATCATCTTTTTTCACTTAATGAACACTCATAGCACTTCATCCTTTGTCTTCAACGTATACACCCATACTTTCTCCAGCAAGATTTGGTTCATGCATTCAGCCACCCCATTTTGTTGTATGTCTGACAATGAAATGTTTATCGATGCCTTCATCTTCACAAAATTTTGTGAGTTATCATTTTGGTATTCTCTACCATTATTTGTTCAAAGATGTTTGATCTTTCTGTACATCTAATTTTCCATCGTCTTTTTCCACTTGATGAACACTCCTAGCACTTCATCTTTTGTCTTCAACGTGTACACCCATACTCTTCGAGAAAAGTCATCAAAAAAGGTCGCAAGGTAGTGTCTTTCTTTTAAAGATCTTGTCTTTTAGGGACCCCACACATCAGAGTGGACATAATCCAAGATACCTTGTGTCTTGTGGATAGCTTTCCCAAATTTCACGCTTGTCGTCTTCCTGTTGATGCAATGCTCACAGAGATCCAACTTACAACTCACTCTCGATGTGGTGTAATATGATGGCTACATGCGATATCTAATAGCCATATATCAAAAGCATTTCTCATTGAGGATGTTGCAAGTGAGAGATCTAATTCTTCGTCATCACACTTGGTGACATTCTCCTCCGCTACACCCTTCCCTTTATAATAATTGTCCTTAGTTTTCAACTTTGGATAATCTCTCTTCCAATTACCTTTTTCATGAGAAAAGGTGCATTCATCTTTGCTTAGTCTATGCATTGACTTGGATCTCCATTTCTTATCGGTGCCCTTTGTCCATGAACGACACCTGACCAGCAAAACCTTTACGTCTTCACTTGAACTAATCTACTTGTCCTTCCTTCTCAATATGGATTGATTGTTGTATTTCACTGCTGGAACCTAGAGCACACCAAAGCTTAAGGAAATATCCATTAATGAAGGGAGACTTGAACACTAATATGCAGAGGCTGCAACAACAGGTTTGTTATTTTTTCATACAACACTTTCATATCAATCTCATGCACATACTATGAGTTTTGTTATCATTTTGTAAGATCTAACTTTTAATATCCATCAATCCTTTTGCTCTTTTGTAGTCAAAGGATGGTAATACTAGCTAGTGATTCTACCTTTACAAGCTTAGCCATAGAGTGACTCTACTACAAGTATGTAGTTCGATGCACAACATATAGGCTAGAATGAGTAAATTGATTTTAATGGGGCTAAAGATGTTTAACATATTATTGGTGTCCAGAATGAAGTGCATAAAGAAATAAAAACTACGGCCTCTTACTACGTAGATAGGCTAAAATGACCAAATAAAGGACTATACCCATTGTACATCTTCTTCACTTGCCATATTGCTAGAGATATTCTTCGTATGACTTGTAGCTGGTGGGATATAATGTATACGGAAATCTCCTCTTATGAAGAATGGTTGGATTGGATTTTGAGTCTTCGGCTTCCGATCAACCATAAGCGAATTTTTTAAGGAGTTTGTTACGTGATGTGTATAGTCTTTTAAGCCCAGGAGTTCTTAACCTCTTCTTCTTCTCAAGCTTCTTGACCCTCCTTTTTCAATACTTGCAATCTACATAGAGCTTGAGTGTCTTAGTAGGTCTCCAATCAAGAACTCTTGTTTATAAATTGGTACATAATTCCATTAATTCATTAAGTTTCAGACTATCCTCACCACTTCGAAGTGTGTTACCTCTTGCAATCGTGTTAGTGGATCATTAAAAGTATTAGATTATCTCTCAACCTAGTTCGAGCAGTAGTATTCCCCATGGTTTCTTGGCGCCTAGGACCACCACCTAAAGTAGTTCCTTAGGAACCAGATTCATTCGGTGTTGCCTTGGATCGGGTCTTAATGAGATGTACCACTGGTCATGATCTACTTCTAACTAGAGCGAGTAGTAGTGGCAACCTACGCAAACTGTCTCTCCCACTACCTTATTAGAGAGGCTAGCTCCACATCTGCTATCATGTTCAGTACGGACTAACTTGACTGGAGGTATCTGAGTGTCCTCTTTCTCTTTGGCTTCCTAGTTTTGTTTCTTTTAAGGTTCGAGAGATGGTTGATTAATGGTGGGTGTGTGACTGGGGATCAGTGGATTTGTTGAACCGTTACCCAATTTTGCTTGTTCTTGTACACCATTGTTTGGTATAAATGGTGTTTCCCTTCTTAGAAAAACCTTTCCCTATCCATCTCATGTTACCAATAAAATCTTTCTTGTGGTAGAAGGTGTAACATAAATTCTGTGATGACTTGGGAACATTCCTTCAAGTTGTTAATCCAAATAGACTTGTTCAAAATTAGATACATCAAGAATTTACCAGACACATTCTCTAGGTTTTTAACCATACTTTAAAAAATGTACTTTGAAAAGTTAAACTTTTGGTTTGTAGCTAAACAGATGATTGCATATGCCATAGTGCTACTAAACTCATTCCATGCATTAGTCTTTGCCTTAGGGTGGGGGTCAATGTAAAATCGTATGAAGGGAATTTCCATTTGTGTGGAAGAAGAATGATTTATAGAAAGTGAGTTTTTGTGAAACCTGCTCATACCCCTATTAATGCAAGTTGTTCAAAGATGGTAGCATTGGGTAGACAATCAACATCTTCCAGTTGAAGATCTATTCTCACAGTTGATTCAGTTTTGATTATCTTCTTCCCATCCATTAAGGCTTGTAACTATACTTCCCCATTGTCAGTTTTTGCCTTGATAGTAGCCCAGAACTGTTCTATGCACGAAATGTATATAGTGGGATTGATCATTAGTGCATATCTTATAGGGTTTGCATTTAGAAAATCCACAATTTGTTTCAAACCCTCACTTTCCAGGCGGGTTTAGACAAAAAAACGCGACCTTGTGGTGAGTATTCAGCAAACTTTAGGGTCGTCACTTGTTTTGGGTTTTGATGATGGCTGTTAAAATTAAGGTAGGGTTTTGGTTAAAGAGTTTTGCTAAGAGTGAAATCTTTTAAATAATGTCTGTTGAGCGGTATTTTCATAAATACTTCGATTAAGGGTTTCAATCACTCATTTAATCGATTTCACTCTTTCATATACTCTTTAACCATAAACCCTAACTTAATTTTATCATCCATCATCAAAACCCAAAACAATGACGACCCTAAAGTTTGCTGATACTCACAACATGGTCGCGTTTTTGTCTAAACCCGCTGAAAAGTGCAGGGTTAGAACAATTGTGGAGTTTTTCTAATGCAAAACCATAAGTTATGTACTAATGATCAATCCCACTTATACATTCGTGCATAGAACAGTTCTGGGCTACTATCAAGGCAAAAACTGACAATGGGGAAGTATAGTTACAAGCCTTAATGGATGGGAAGAAGATAATCATAACTGAATCAACTGTGAGAATAGATCTTCAACTGGAAGATGCTGAAGATGTTGATTGTCTACCCAATGCTACCATCTTTGAACAACTTGCATTAATGGGGGTATGAGCAGGTTTCACAAAAACTCACTTTCATTAGGAAACATATTAATGTGGTTTAATGTAATTTAAATAGTTTCCTTATCTACTAATTTACTTCCTTTGTAAGTCATGATCTCTCCCTATATAAAGAGATCATAGACATAGGTTTTATATATCCATCCATAGAAACATCGACTGATGAGAGTTGAGTAGTAAAGGTGTGTGTGTGTGTACACCGTAGTTAGTTATCTAGATAGTTACATAGCATAGTCGACTGATTAAAGTCGAATAGTACACCATAGTTAGTTGGTGTAGCCCCAAATTATATTTGGGGTAATAGGGAAAACATATGAATGAAAAACCTTGTTTGATAATATTGTTTTCTTATTATTCCGCTGCGTGTTCAATATTATCTGTAAAATCTATCCTAGATGGGCTAAAACGATTCTCAACATGTGGTTTCAGAGCCTCGTGGCTCTCGATCTAGGATCTACAAGGTTTTTGAAGAAACCTAAAAACCCTAATTTTTAAAGAAATTGATTTATGGTTAAAGTTTTCTGGGGTTTTGAAGATTAATTGCTATAATGATACTTATAATCGTCCTCTCTACCTGTTTAGGTATGCAATACGATTGTAAATATTTATTTGGGTTTCTTTTTGATCCGTTGTGTTCTAAATTGATCAAACCCTAGTCAATTAGGGTTTATACATCTTTCTTATTCGGATCTGGTTGATTGTTTTTGGTGATGAATCCGGCTTCTATTGTATATGGTGAAGCATCAAAAGACACAAGAAGCAGCAAACGACACATGGTTCTTTAAAGGTTTCGTATTACTGATCTTTAATAATGTCGTTATAAAGACTCATGATGCTTTAGGGTTTCGTGACGGCTGTATGGTATGTTGTTATCGTGTCAAGCAGGTTATTGGAAACAACAGCTATTAAATCATATACAAGATTTAGGATTTTCTAAGTTGTTTTCAACCAGTTTGATTATACTACTGCAGTCACAATCACGTACAGGTTTGGAAGCGTTTGTATGTCAGCTTGAATAACAAAAGATGGGAGGCATCGACTATACAGGTTATGGTATATGGTATGATGCGTGGTATACAGTTTTAGTTCTTGATTTTTGGAATGTGTATTAATAACTACTTCCGTATATGTTGGTATTTATGAAGGATACACACGAGCATGTATTTGTTTAAATGACATATCAATTAATGGGCTGCATGGATTATGAAAGTAGTGTTGGACGTGGTCTTGGTTGTGGTTATTGGCTGATATGGTATGGCAGTATATATGGTATGGGATTTGTGTTGATATGAATATCCTTGATTTTTAGGGATTGTGGTTGATCCCATAATATCTCCCATATATGTCGTGGTTATTTGGTAACTTTATTGGATGATTCATGATATTACCAAGTATACGTGATGCTACAAATTTAAAGAATGGGCTGTTGATTCCTAATATTAATACTGCTCATTGAATAGAGTTAGTACTGCCACGTTTGAATTAATACTGCTTGTTGATTTGAGTTAATCCTGCCAAGGTTAAAGGTTAATACTGGTTATATATTTTTAATACTGGTCGTTGCAATTTTAATACTGCTGGAATTAGTGACAGTTTTGCGACAGAAAATGCGTCACTAAAAGATTTGGGAGGAAGGAGAATTCCAATAGTGACAGTTTTGTGACGGATCAGTGACAGGTTAGTGACGAATTAGCAACAGAAAAAGCATTGCTAATTGGGTTGGATGTTTGTACTACTGACTTTGAATTTTGGTACTGCCAGAGTCGTCCGATAAAAGAGTTTGTACCGCTAGCTTTGTACGATATCGGACAATACATATTTTGGATGGTTTTGGATTTTGGACAAAACTGGAATTATTTCAGTTTATTCTTATTGATTTTTTATGGCTCGTATTTTTGGAGATTTTTTGAAGATGTGATTACGAAGACAATTGAATATTGCTTATTTGATGTTGTAGTTGGGTTTCACAGGTGCGTGCTCTTATCATATCTTAAAGTTGTGGTTGGCTTTTAAGATAACTTGTTCGTGCTTAAATGGTGTGACGAAGACTTGTCAAAATCTAGCAAAGGTGTGTGATTTTTCTTTTAGGTGCTCAATGCTCACATTTGCTATCACTTTTTTTTGAACGACAAAACATTTGCTATCACTTTAGTCATGTGTCTCATAGAAGATGAGGATTTTGTCAAGAGGTTGCAGTCTACTTATATTTTGGTCTTGGTATAAGTTCGACGTCACGTGGATAGTGCAAGATATAAGACACAAGTTTGGGAGATTCAACTTCTTCATCAAATTCGTTATACTCGGTTTTCTTCATCAGTGATCACTACATGGAGCCTACAGAGTTCGAGATTCAAGAGATGGTAAACATATGGGTTTCAGGGGAAGCTTATTGATTAAATGTTTAACCATCTACATGCACCACTTGAGGGGAAGTGTTTCGTTACTACTGCTAGTTATTTATTACTACTGCTAGTTTGTGTTTCTACTGCTCAAAGTCATTTTTCGTATTATGCTTCATGGCGGGTATTTTGAGTATTAGAAGGCTGGATTAGTAGTTGTGGTATATGGTTGGTAGCTGTTATGATCCAAGTTGCATATCTACAGAAGACCCCTATTAGATGATTACAAAAAGGGGAAGAAGATTACAGGTTTATTGATTTGCAGCTTATTATATGTGGTGACATGATACAAAGGAAGCTTGGAAGTTTTGTTTCATTCAGGGAGATGATTACATCTCAACTTCAGGGGAAGCTTTGGCTTTATGATGAAGTTCGTACACGACTTTGTTTGTTTTGTCATCATCAAATAGGGGAAGATTGTTGGGATTCTTGATTTGATGAGACAAAATGAATAAAAGAATAAAACAAAAGGATCAAAGTCATCATTATAAAACTCTACAAGTTGGTAGAGAAATATGAAGATTTGGTCAAATATTCTACAGGATAATGATTAGGAAACATATTAATATGGTTTAATGTAATTTAAATAGTTTCCTTATCTACTAATTTACTTCCTTTGTAAGTCATGATCTCTCCCTATATAAATAGATCATAGACATAGGTTTTATACATCCATCCATAGAAACATCGACTGATGAGAGTCAAGTTGTAAATGTGTGTGTGTGTACACCGTAGTTAGTTATCTACATAGTTACATAGCATAGTCGACTGATTAAAGCCGAATAGTACACCATAGTTAGTTGGTGTAGCCCCAAGTTATAGTTGGGGTAATAGTGAAATCGTTCAATGAAAAACCTTATTTGATAATATTGCTTTCTTATTATTCCGTTGTGTGTTTAATATTATCTGTAAAACCTATCCTAGATGGGCTAAACGTTTCTCAACATTCTATCATGATCAAATAGAATTGGGGCTTGTATGAATGTAAACCTTGTTAAATAACATTGTCTTTGTTTAAATTCTGTTGCGCAACAACAAACTCTGTTATTATAGACCCTAGATGAGTTTTAAACAATCTTCACAATTGGTATCAGAGCCAAGTGGCTCATGATCTAGGATCTATAAGGTTTTACAATCGAAAAAAGAAGATTTTGTATTCAAAGAAACCTAAAAAATTCAATTTTGGTTTCTATTTTCGTCACTTTCTTCACAGCTGTGGTAAAAAGGGGATATCTCATTCGTTAACCGTTGGATCTTAACGAAATTTTTATTGAAGGTTCTTTACTTATAAAGGAATATTCTCACCAGTGGGATCTTCAATCTGAACTTTTAATTGAAAGATATAAAATTTTGAAATCTGCTACAGAAAAGTTGAAGTTGGTATGGTTTTACTTCTTTTTCATCATTGTTTTTAATAGTGTTCTTGTTATTGTTATTGAAAGTTTTTCTTTGAACATTTAGGTATTAAAGAGAAGTTATTGAGGAATGAAGAGGATAAAGAAGTTTGTGAAAATTAGGGTTTTAATTATTAAATCATTTTTTTTGGAAACCCTAATTTCTAAAAACCTCAAAAGTTAATGATGAATATAAAGTGTAATCACAGTAAAGGTGATATGAACGTGGAAGCTAAGAGTTCGAGTTCAGGTTCTTGTGGAAAGTTTATTGAAGTGGTTATCATGTTAATACTGATTGAAAGTTACTACTGCTTCATAAATGGTTACTACTGCTCTACAACAGTTAATACTGCTCGAACAAAGTTAATGTACTAATGGAAAGACATATAGAAATATAAAAAAATAACCTTATACAAAAATATATATGTTTTTCATAGGATCTTACGATCCCTATCCGATCCCACGATTACGATCTTGCAAAGCCGAAAACAATCCTAAGTAAGATCCCGATCCTGACAACCTTGCTACATGGTATTCGTTACTACTGTTGGTTAGTTATTCGTACAGTTCTTATGGTTGATTCTATTACTTTTGGTCGTAAGATGGTTAACATATTGGTTTCAGGGGAAGAATATAATAAAGTGTTTAACCATTTAGATATGTTAAATGCACCATTTGAGGGGAAGGTTTTCACTTGTGCAAAACAAGTTAAACCTTATTTCTACTGCTAAGTCATTATTACTACTACTAGTTTAAGTTTATACTGCTTGAATTCATTATTCTGATTGTGCTTCATGGAGGGTAATTTGAGACATTAGAAAGATTGGATTAGAAGTTTCATATATGGTTTATAGTTGTAAAGATCAAAGTTGCATATGTTCACAGTCCCCTAATAGATAATGACAAAAAGGAGAAGATGTTACAAAGATAATATGATATGATTTGCAACTATTTAAGTGTGGTGGAATGGCATGGAACATGGATTATATGTTCATTGTGTTGAAGAAGTTTCAACAAGTTCAAAGGAAATCTTAAGTTAAAGGGAAGATTAGAATCTGTTTCATTCATGGAAGATCAGATTTGAAGATATACAAGTGCTTAAGTTGAAGACAAAGCTTATTATTCAATAGAGGAAGATTCCTAAAGATTAGGTGTTGGAAACACGAAAAGTGTCGGTCACTTCCAAAGTTGTAACAAGTCTTAGCTCGTAGTTAGCATAAGGATTAGATTAGTAATCTAGTCCGGCCCAAGGCCTATGGGTGGCCCAACCAAGCCCATGGCCGGCCATGGTAGACTATATATACACCCTCTCCTAGTCTTGGAGAGGGTTGGTTGTTACATTGGTTAGTTGTTCCATTTTTCCACTCATACATTTCATTAATACATTCATCCATTTCCATCCAATTTCTCTCTAACATCCCAACCCATATCTCACTCTTGTTCTTGGTTGATCATTAAGATTATTAGTATTCTACAATTGGTATCAAGAGCCATGGAGTGGTGTGTTTAGTTTTTGTGTTTGATTTGTGTTCAAAACCTTTACAAAGAGCAAATTAGTGATTAAAACTTTTTGGCTTAAAAACCTTAAAGTTTTCATTTTTATTGTTCCTATAGGGTTAGTAATACTAGTTGTACAAGAAGTTTTTGCTAAAAACCATTAAAAATCGTGTCTTTTTGAGTTTTGAAAATTTAGATTTCGCACTAGTTAGAACCGAACTAGAGAATCGAACAAGATAATCGAACTAGAGGACCGAACAAGATAATCGAACGAGCAGCTGCATAGGTTGAACCGAACAAGCTTCATCAGTGTCAATCGAACGAGTGTATTATGAAAAGCACAATGAGCAAAGGCTACAAAAATCCCTTTATGTCTCACCCGTTGCCAAAAAAAAGGCAAGTTCAACCTGACCCACTATAAATGGTCATGTATTAAGTCACGTTCCAATCATGCACGCCCGTTGTACAAGACTCAGAGGAACTCGTGACTTATACTGAGATAACTAGGAAAAGAATGCTTGAGAAAATGAAAAGCCCTCTATGTGTGGAAAATAAAGTTAGGATTGCCCCCCAGATTACTCGAAGGAGAACCTTCTGGCAACCTTTGCTCCCCAAAGAAATCTGACCCCAGAACAGTAATTGGACCCATAGAGACAACAACAGGAAAAAGGCTGAGACCCTTAGCTTCCAAAACCAATTCATTCATTGACAGTGTATCCACCCAATACTCCTGTCAAGCCTTGTCCCCCTGAAAAAAAAAATTAAATACCTTCCAACTAAAGGTCAGGTGAAAATTAAACTTTATGTACCTCACAACAACTTTTTAACGGAAATTTGACAAAACTTGCAAAACAAGAATAACAACAACAGGTCCTTACAGAGGGGGAAAGAGGTTTTTTGAGCAAAACAAAGATGTACCTTCACTGAAGTTTATACCATTTTTTTCAAAACTCTTAAGAACACTTGTTGAGTTCAAAAAGGCCCTCTTTAAAGAGTCAAAGAAATTGGAAGAAATTTTTGATCAAATGAATATACGAGGTGGAACAAGAATACTGTAGACAAGCAATGTGCTGACATTGAAAAAGAAAAAACCATCTCATTGAAAATGTAGAATCTGATTGTTAATTTGCTTGACGAGCTAACAGCTAGTTGATGTGGAAAATCCGTGTCTAGATCTTGAAGCTGACATAGTCAAAGTTCATGATGAGTCAAAACTTATTCAAAACTTGAAAGGTAAATCCTAAATTTGCAATTAAAGTATCAACATCTTCAAGAAAGTTTTGATAATAAAAATTCACAAGCATCACAGGAAGCTCCTGATTTTAACTCATTCTTTAAAATCAAGAATCTCAAACATCAGATTAAAGAAAAAGATAACGTGATTCGACACTTGAAAGATCTAGTCGCTAGTGTGAATGACAGAAGTCATGAGCCTTATAATGTTGTAGATGTCACTGCTCTTATTGAACAAAATGATTGCGATAGAGTAGAACTAGAAAAGGTCAAACAACATTACAAGGAATTGTATGACTCAATTAAGATCACGCGTGCTCATACAAGTGAAAAGACATCTACCATGTTGAATGAGATTGAGAGTCTAAAAGCTCAATTGCGAAGCAAAGAGCCTTGTTTCACTAGTGACTATGTCAAACCAAAAGTTCTTGCTCCTGGCATGTATGCCATTGACGTTAAACCCATCCCTCATCCCCTTAAGAACAATAGGAGTGCTCATTTAAACTATATCAGCCATCTTAAGGAGAGTGTAGAAACGGTTAGGGAGATTGTAGAGGAAGCTAGAGTAGTTAAACCACTGGATAGTTCACTTAACTATGCTTGCCGATACACTAAGTTATCTCAGGAATTGTTAGAATGTGTGATTGGCACTTGCCCAAAAAGTTTCAATGAAAGAGATAACAAGGCTCCCTCTACCCCTGTTACTAGGAAAAAGCAAGTTACGTTTAGTGATAAACCAGGAACTTCTTCTAGCAACACACAGAAACACAAAGTGCACCAGAGAGTTCAACTGACTAATATCCCTGTGCTTCCCTCTACAGGAGTAAACGATTCCACTGAAGCAAGCGGGTCAAAGCCTAGAAGCAATACAAAGAAAAATAGGATCCTGCCTGCTAAGAAGGAGAATAAGAAGGAAGTAGAAGTACGCCTTAGGACAAATAAGTCAGTTTGGACAAAAGTGAATCGGGTTGATTCTAGCATTAGCTCTAAGCGTGTTGTAATTAATTCGAATTCTGAATCTGTAAACTCTGCAAGTAATGGAATGTGTGTTGTTAATGTCTTGAATTCTGTGAATGCTACACCCACAGTTAGAATTGTCTTGCATAAAGAGAAACAGATCTGGAAACCAAAAGGCAAACTGTCTGATAACAGTTTAAACAAGACCAAGCAGATCTGGAAACCAAAATTATGGACAAAAGTTGTGATCGGGATTGATTCTATTTAGCATTAGCTCTAAGGTGTTTTGTAATTAAAAAATTTTTTAATTCGATTTCTGAATCTGTTGTGCCAAAATATGTGACAATATGATTTAACTCTGCAAATAATGAAATGTGTGTTGTTAAGTTTGAGTTCAATAAATGCGTCCCCCACTGTTAAACGTATATTGAATAACGGGAAGCTATTTGGCAACCAATAGGCAAGCTGGACTGATAAAGGTTGTACAAGACCCAAGCGGGTTTGTGAAAGCAACGGGGAGAAATCTATTTCAGATATTGGTTATCAATGGAGACCCAACACGGAAAGATAACTCGCTTAGGAAAAAACTTGATTGTGGTTATCAATGGAGACCCCAAGGAAAGAAAGAATTTTGCCTAGGCGATATGTGCCACTTTACTAAGCTTTCTGTGAAATGTTTTTACTCCATATGCTATACAACAGGCCCCAACCAAACAATTGGGGAAACCGAATTCCAAACTCTCCAAAACTCTACTGTTTCAAATGGAGGTCGTACCGGTCATGCTTTGGTATCTTGGACTCAGGCAGTTCAACATATGACGGGGGAACGTTCAAAGCTCATGAAATTTGTGGAAAAGATCATCGGGGTCAGACAGATGCGGGTTTAGATCACTTAGGAGCTATCATGGTGTTTATGGAGATTTATGTTATGGGTGACAGTGTGATCTCAAGTGTATACTTACGTAGAGGAGACTTGGAGTCATCTTTTCTTGTAGGGGCAAATGTTGTGATTCTGATCTTGAAGTTGCTTCAGGAAAGCGTTACTGGCTTTGTCGTGATATTAAGGGTTCTGACATACTTAAAGGTAGTCATTTAGCACAATTAGTACACATATCGATTGATGAAATGATGAAGTCTTCTCCGATATGCTTGCTGTCCAAAGCTTCCAAGTCCAAATCATGGTTGTGGCATCGTCGTTTAAACATGTAAACTCCCACAAAAACAACCTCGGCACAATAAAATGATCTTTGCACGAAAAGGATTGGTTAGAGGTTTCCTAGTTTAAAGTTGAAAAAGAGCATCTTTGCTCAGCCTGTCAAATTGGAAAAAGCAGAAGTTCTCCCTTATCCGACCAACATCTAAAAACACAAATATGGAAGTTCTTCATACCCTTCAATGGATCTGTGTAGTCCAGAGTTATTAAGGAAGAAAGACCTTCTTAGTCATCGGGGATGGACTATTCAAGACTTCACATGGGGAAAGTTTTGAGGTCAAAGGTGAAACTCCAGAGTTTGTCCCAATTTCTTAAGCAAATACAGGTTGGCCTCAACAAAACAGTCAGATTCATCCGCACAGATAATGGAACAGAATTCGTCAACCAAGTTATGTCTGAATACTATGAAGGTGTTGGCATATTTCATCAAAGTCTGTTATGGAACTCCTCAACTAACGGCGTTGTTGATAGACGTACATCAGACACTGGTGGAAGCAGCAAGTTCAATGATGATATTCTCGAAAAGCACCCATTTTTCTAGGGCAGAGCTTGTATGACTACACAAAATAAAAATGTTGTTACACAGAAACCGATCACTTATCATCTCATCATAAACACAACCCCGTATGAGCTTGTACATGATAAGAAGCATGATCTTACATTTTTCCAGGAGAAGTATTGGTGCTTCTGTTGCTATCCTACAAAATGATAGCGAAGATCTAGGAAAAATTTCAAGCCAAGCTGACATGGGTTTTCGTTGGGTATGCTCCTAGCAGGAAGGGCTATAGAATCTACAACAAGAGAACTCGTCGATTAATGGAAACTATTCACGTCACATTCGATGAGATGCATCAGTCAATGGCTTACTGTACGGATGAGTTCTGGGGACCCGGTCTTTCATCGGTGACCCTGGACAACTGAAATCAGGGCCTCGCTCCAACGTATAAGAGCTGGAGATTGATATTTCAACCTAATGTTTGTGAAGCACCTTTGAACTATCTCGAGTCAATGAACCTAAGTCCTTTTGCTTACTGAAATTTTACGACTAAGTTGTCTCCACAGGTCATCTTTGTCTACAACGTTTCTCAGATGCACCGTCGACAAAGTGCTTCATCGTCCAACAATCGATTATTACATCATCCAGTCTAATCTATCAGAAATTGCAAAAAGAAACCCATCACGAAGACACCCCAATCAATCATGATGTTCTTCATCCTTCACATAACCTTGTTACTAGAGATCCAGGTTCGGCACAATCATCATCTGGGAATGTTAATTCAGCGGAACCCAACCAAGTTAATTACCCACCAGATCATCTCAGAAGATGGACCAAAGATCATCCTCTGGATAACATCGTTGGCAATCCCTCTCGTCTTGTATCTACCAGAAAACAGTTAGCATCTGATGCTTTATGGTGCTGTTTCCATACGAAAATATCCAAAGTCAAACCCAAGAACTTCAAAATGGCCGTGATAGAAGACTGCTGGTTTCAAGCCATGCAAGATGAAATTTACAAATTTGATCGACTTGAAGTATGGGAATTAGTACCTCGTCCAATCTATGTTATGGTTATCGCTCTCAAATGGATCTACAAAGTGAAAATTGATGAATATGGTGATGTACTGAAAAATAAAGCTCGGTTGGTTGCAAAGGGATATCGTCAGGAGGAAGGCATTGATTTTGAAGAATCATTTGCTCCAGTTGCACGAATAGAGGCCATCAGAATCTTCATTGCCAATGCCGCAACCAAGAATATGATCATCTATCAAATGGATGTCAAAACTGCTTTTCTGAATGGTGATCTTCAAGAAGAAGTCTTTGTCAGTCAGCCTGAAGGATTTGAAGACCAGGAAAATCCTACTCACGTCT
The DNA here is from genome assembly GCA_026074375.1 of Tanacetum coccineum. NCBI lineage: Eukaryota > Viridiplantae > Streptophyta > Magnoliopsida > Asterales > Asteraceae > Tanacetum > Tanacetum coccineum. The sequence continues at coordinate 435 of BQNB010000610.1, read as the reverse complement.
ATCGTCTGAAGAAGGCTCTTTATGGGCTAAAGCAGGCACCAAGGGCGTGGTATGACACACTCTCAAAGTTCCTGTTGGCCAACAATTTCTTCAAGGGTGCCGTGGATCCAACGTTATTCACACGCAAATCAGGCAAACATATTCTACTTGTTCAAATATACGTAGATGACATCATTTTTGCCTCAACAGATCATAATGCGTGTAACATATTTTCAAAAGAGATAAGCTCCAAATTTCAAATGTCGATGATGGGACAAATGTTGTTTTTCTTAGGACTACAAGTTTCTCAAAGTCCTAGAGGCATCTTTATTAACCAAGCAAAATATGCTCTCGAAACCTTAAAGAAATATAGAATGGATCTCTGATAAGTGCTTAATTACACATATCTTTTACCTCTAAAAACGAGCTTAAATGACCAAAAACAGACAAAAACTG